>VKOC01028809.1:0-11924 GCA_009364415.1 Spea multiplicata
AGTTGATATCTTTATCGTTTTATCTTCATTTTCTTCCAAAATATTAGGGAAATTTAGCTATCATTTTTATTGTCGATATTTTTGTCGCAAATGCCTTAGAACATTTTTAGATACAGCTTTTATATAAATGCATTATTGGCTAGAAAATTGAAACCCCAAATGCGTGGTCTGCATTTGAAGTTATTGAGCTGCTCATTTGGGCAGACTTTATTAAGTTTAGTAATTTTGTTGGGGTAAGGGCGTCTGGGACCAAAAACCAGCACAGAATGTATCCCTTCTTTGCCTTTGCACCTGCCTTTGTCTATATGGCCAAACTGTTTGTATTGGGTTTTTTTGAATGGTTTCTACAATGTCTCACATAAAATAAGGAACATGTTCTAAGCCTGGAGTCCAATAAGCCTAACATCCATAGTGGGATTGCTAAGAGGTGTCACCCAAGAAAACTGCTCAATGCAAAAATATCACTAGCAGTGTTTAATATTGAGTATGAGTAATAAGTCATCTTAATTTATTATTATTATTTTATGAAACTGTATTCCGCAAAGTAGACTAGAGGGATACAGTGGGTATGATCTACCCGGATTTTTCCCAGCCAGATTGGGGTATTATAACCATATACATGAATATTTAAGGATACTACAACAACCCGTCTACTCATATTTTCAGCCATTTAATTTTACAGACAACAACAGAACATCATCTAACTGGAAATGGCAATCAGTACAATTAAGAGGTAGAATGCATCATGTGAAGTGGTTTTGGCATTTATAGTTATAACTTTTTAATTTTACCATAGGTAATGTTGACCCAGGAGAAATATCTGATTGAGAAAGGAATTTTACCCGGTGTGGCAATTTCCATTTCCGTTTTTGTGCCTCCTATTTGATTGAAGTAGAAGATTTCAGCTTTATAAGCTCTGTGTGCTTTTTTCCAACCTGATTAACTTTGTGATTAATGTACAATGCTTAACCGGTTTGCTCCTTAATTACAAAGAATTTTAGAATTCATATAGTCTGCTCAGACCTGTTGTACAAGAATAACATAATACTTGTTCATTAATGATGTCCCTTAGTAAACTCACAGTGTCTAGTAAGTTGCCGAGAATTTTTAATGACTTGAAAAGTCCCAGCTTTAATCTGAAATGTTATGACATTGCACTGTGGGATTTATGGATAAATCATACACAGACCTTTTTGTCAATCAGAGGTTATAGCTCACATTGTACCTTGAAAGTGAAGGAATTACAGCATGGATGGGTACCTTGCATTAAAGGTCAAACTGGAAGCACATTAATATACGGTAAGTCTTATTGCTCCCAAAATTGGTCTCAGAATTTACTATATTTTGGACGTCCATAAACAGTAATCAAAAAAATCTCTCACACAGTTACGCATAGAATTGACATAGTGTCTCCACTGAATGAAAATATACCTTATATTTATCATCATATTTACTGGTTACCAGTTAGATGTTCTTAACAAATTGTCACAATCTGTGGACAATTATTAAAAGATATAAATCTTGTATTTCTGTTTTATTACCCAACATTGAAGGAAGAACATGACTGAAATGTCTGAAAATTTAATTTTTCGCAAATCTAAGCGTACTTTTGCAATATTATAAAGAACGCTGAAAATAATTTGCTCATATGCTTCAATTTTATAAGAGAGGCGTGAAGAAGGCAGACTTAGACGGAAAACAATTTTCGTAGATCTCAGTAGGAAGCAGTTTAGTAAGAGCTCCTCGAAGCAATGTGGCTCTTTGCATTGTCCCATCAAAAATAGAATAACATAAGTTCATCCTGTGTTTTTCACACACTTGACGAACTCCTGTCTGTACCCAGATGCGATGAGAGACAGCCGCTAGTGCAAACACTCCACACAAGAGTGCGTCCTGGGGCAACCTAAACAGCCAAGCCGCTGGAGTCACTGCTAGCCGCACAAAGCAAATTTTGTCCTATTGTATTATTCACAACAGCGACAACATCAGTTGACAAGAACGCCAATCAATTACATACACAAAGACATCCACCATAGTTTGATTAAAGAGGTACCTATATTTATAAGTAAAAATTAAGTGAAAAATAATAACTTCACCGGCTCTATTAATGATAGAAGACTAATTTTAGGAAATATGTATCCTCCTCATACTTAATGATGTTAATCATACTATTAAATCCATTTCCACATATAGCCATGGTAACGTGTTATACCAACACTCAGGCTTTTGTAGACTCCTGTGCAATGAGTGTTTGTTTGAAAGGACATGGATTGTGAACACTAGGTTTGTAGCCCGTCACATATTCCGCCCAGCAGTATTATTCTGCCACTTGGCTGGGGTTGTCCCTTTGGCTGAATGTTGAAAGCTTGCTCGCTTACAATAGCCTATCAAGAGAAATAAAAATCAGGAATTGCAGATCTACCTGATCTGTTGTCAAATGGGTTGTAGCCTCACTTGCACCATCTATAGCCATTGTTATACCACAAAACAATTTGTATCTTTAACCCCTTAATGACAAAGGCCGTACACGTACGGGCTCAAAATGCATTGTTTTCAATGGGTTTAGGGACTGCCCATTGTCCTTAAGGGGTTAAATCACTGATATCAGGAATACCATTTGGGGGTTATTTGTGTAATGCACGTTACGGTCTTCTTCAAACATTTTTACCTTTTAATTTCAGGCACCCTTACAATGAGGTTTCCTTTCCACCCTCTTAGTAGTGTTGTGCAGTGTTTTAATGGGATGAATATTTAAGATTCAAATGCTTGCTTACTAGGTTATTAAAACCTATAAGGTTCTCAGGCAGGCAATGGGCATCACAAAACCAATAGTACTCCTTATGGGACCCGAGGTTTGCCAGTCTCTCTTTTTTGCTTTTATTGCTTGTACATCTTTCGTATGTCAATATATTACTGATCCTTTTTATTTTGTTGGATAACATTTAAATTGACTCTGAAATCTGCTGATTTTTATACAAACAACAATAGCATGATAAATTAAATATGTCTTTTGGTACAACACTCTGTATTGAAAGAAGCTCAGCAAGCACATTATGTAATTAGTTTATTCTTATGGTCTCTGTGTTCAAATAGAAACTGAAGAGTTCATTCTGTGTTCCACTTGACACCTTTCTCTTTCCGTTTGAGTTCCAGTATAGAAAGCAGATGGTAAACACTTATAACCAGGTGACCATATGGACAGGGTCTGGGAACAGAATGAGCCTGCTCTGTGTGACAGACCCTGCTGGTAACGTTGTAAGTCAATGTAGAAATGTGGTCACAAGTGCTATTCATTAGCATGTTTGGTGTTGGAGCATTCAGAGTCTGAACACTTGTGAAGCCCTCGCTCCAAATGGCATCTACACACAGACAACATTGATGTCATTATTATAGTTATTGGAAAAGAATATTACGCCTCTGTTTCAGTTTTTCAAAAAATGGTTTACAATATAAAAATTAAATATTCAATAGAATACCATTGGAAAAATATGCATAATGTAGAAGACTCTGTAATGACCAATATATACTTACATTAAGTAGTCAAGATTTTCTGGTAGGTGTTAGATGACAATCTTTACTCATGGAGATGGTCAACAGGACTGGAGCGGCAGGGGAAATTAAGCCCTGGCACTTTAGTGCCAACAACTGATAAATATGTCGTCTAAGAACAATTCTGTAATGTGTGGATGAGGGTATTCAGCAAGAGGTGTGTTGGAGACATATTTGTTTACGCTGTAGAAAAGGTGTCTTAGCAGAGATATGTTATCATTATCCGGCCACTCTATCATTACTTGTTCATTAATAGGACAAAAGGACTAGATTTTATCAGACTTGAAGAAAGAAAGTTTGACCTTACACAGCAAACTGGGTTATTTACAGTATGATATTTTTTTTAGCAAAGAAGAATATACAGGAATATAACTGGTTATATTGGCACGCTTAGTTATAGCTTGTTGATCCATGAGGATGCAGATTTTTTTGGACTCAATACAGATTTTATTTTCTTTTTGAGGTGAAATTGTTTTTTGCTTCTCAATCAACTGCAGGATTGAACTCGATGGTCTAGTGCCTTTTTACATTTAAAT
This sequence comes from Spea multiplicata, assembly GCA_009364415.1. Taxonomy (NCBI): domain Eukaryota; kingdom Metazoa; phylum Chordata; class Amphibia; order Anura; family Pelobatidae; genus Spea; species Spea multiplicata. Next base: position 4,086 of record VKOC01028809.1, read on the forward strand.
TACTGTGTTACTATCTACCCCTTTGTGACTTACAATTTTGTATTTTTTAAACTATTGGTGAGATATTAAATTTAAAACAAGAATAAGAAGTTGCAGCATTTTTGTCTACCACCGGCAGATGTGGCATTTTCTGTTCAAAATGAATCATCCATGGACAAAGAGACATTAGAGTCTGCAATGTCCTTGTGTCCCTCGTGCACCCCATGTGTGGTAGGTAGAGAGTTGATAAGAATAATCACTAAAGGGAATCATGGAGGCTTCATCATTTTCCAATGGGATGAAGGGGGTTAAACAAAATCATACAGACTACAGTTACCCTCCATTCCCTACCAGTACAATAAGGAGGAATTCAACTATAATCAAAAGAGGATGCAATGCATCCTTTAACCACATGGGGCCACTGGTGCACAGGGGTATACAAACATGCTAGTGGCCATTTTTTTTTAAGCCTCTGGGTTTTTAATTTTATTTTTGGAGTAGCCCTGTTCCTTTAACTGAAAATGAGAACCAAGGTCTCCAGTGATAATTGCTGGATGTCTTTCCATCTTCCTGGGATCCAGTGGTGCACTGGATGGCCCTCATCCATCCTACCCAGATGGATATATATATATATATATATATATATATTTATTATTTTACTGTTAACTCCCTCCATTACACAGAGGCACATGTGAGCATATACCTCCCCAAAAATTAACATAATTAACCCCGTCCCACTAGGCACAGGAAGAGGGGCAACAAGAGTCACAGGCAGGTTCTGTGTCACCAATAAGTTATTTTATTAGATTTCTAACCCTCAACCTACTGGGGTGATGGGGAGGCAGGAGTATATTTTATTGACCCCCTTCCTCAAAGTGGGGGAAGAAGGAGGCACTCATCAAACAACTTGCATAAACTTACGTTTCCTGCTTTTCCTAAAATTGTATGGCTGATGCTGTGCTACAGAAACCACTAGCAGGAGACGAGTATTCTAAGTTTCAGACAGTTTTTGATCTTTAAACTATGATTGATTTTTAGAGATTTCAATATGTTGGGAATGTCATGTTTCTTGGTAAAACATTCATAAGGTGCTCAAAGGTTGTAAAGGGAAAGCTTCAAGCTCTGCTAAACCTTTCCTTTTAAAAAGTCAAGAAATGGGAGAATACCTACCTAATATCTTCTCGAAACTGCTCATTCCATAGGGCATTCCCTATATGAAGTTGAACTTTTATTTTGTAAAATCTAGAGATTTATGTTATTTATCATTCTGTTTCACCGACAGGTTCTTAAAATTAATGTGCATTCCCTATCTTATACTTCCCTGAGTTTGCTTTTTGACGGTGTATTGACACATAGTACACAGCTCTTGTGCTTGTATCATTCTTACCACTCCTAGTTGCCTGGGTGATGAAGCTAGAACAAATTATCCCAAATCGTGTAGAATAACCTTTTGTATGCCAGGTGCTACCAGTATTGGCACCTTTTGGAGAAATGCCAGGTGAGCAATTAAAAAAAAATGTGTGACAAAACCTAACATTATTTGTTTAGGCATTCTCAAAATAACAGACACGCCATAGGGACAATAAGCCTTTGGGATGGCTTGATTTCACCCCTTCTTTACTGAGGTTGTATTGTGCCTAAAAACCTGAGACTTAATAGCATTTTTACGCTATGCTTCCTTAACCATCATTTTTCATACATGGACGCAAATTATATATTGTTTTTTTTTCCAAGGACAGACAGAGCTTTCTTTTGATGCCATTTTTAGAATAGTCCAACATTTAGAATGAATAATGCACTAAAATAGTTAAAATCTTTGAGAAAAAAAAAGCCAATTTTTTTTTTTTTATGAAAATGATCTCCAAACCAGTTCAGTTGACCAAAATACCACAAAATATATTAATGGAAGTGTCTTGATTTTGATAAAAACTGGTCAAAATGTATTCAGCTGCTTCTCTAGATTACAGAAATACCTTTCGTGCAAAGAGATTTGGAAGTTACAGGGCACAAAATGGAACATCCCCATACACTTTCACTGCCCTATATTGGGGCTGCTGATTGGTCCCCAACCAATCTGCAGCACTCACTATTCATGAATGGATCCTCATGTTCATTTAAAACCTAAGGTATCCATTCATAATGGAAGTCCTACGTTATTACGCGGGAGTTCCAGCACTGGGAGGGTTAATGGCAGCCAAAGCAGTCCTCTGGAACCTCCAGGTAGCGTAGTGTATGGGAGCTCATACCATTACTTGCTTCATGATGTTTCATGCTGTCATGATTTTGGGTCACTCTTCTCATGACAGCATGGAACATCATGCAGGTTTTAATGAGTTAATCTAGCAAAAAAAAAAAAATGAAGTGGATCATTATAACAAAACAAAAATTGTTTTCAATAATTCTTTTCAGCCTTCTAGCTCAGTGTTTTTTGGTATGCGTGGCACTTTGACTTAGTAATTACTTGGAAAGAAAGCCTCCTTCCTAAATCCTGTTCCAATGTAAAATAGAATTTTAGGTACTAAGTCCCATTAGAAGTAATAAACACATATGAAATGAACACATCTGATGAAATCATTAATACTGATTTACCTAATGCATTGAAATAAGACATATAAGTAAAATGGGTTCTGTATTTTCTTTATTACATTAGATAATAACATCTAGCATATATATATATATATATATATATATACATATATATATACATACCTTGTCTGCTACCTGTTTTTTGTGATGTACCCCCAACATTTTGTTTTGGCCAAGTATCTCTATTGGAAACTCTAAGTATTTTGGCATCAATCCTTAATTAGGCATCTGTATATAATAGCATTCTGAGTATGTAATTGAAATAGACATTGTAAAGTTCTATATTGAACTTTAAGCTATCCATGGTCCTGAATTTCCAATCTAAGTAGCGCCACGTTGGCCAGCAGAGTTACGTTTTTAAATACTGGCACTACCACGAAATACTATATGCTTTAACAGACAGCTTGGTGGAAACTGGTTTATTAATGCCATTGGTTGTTTCTACGAAAACTTAAAATTAGAGTTGAATGTTTATCCTTCAAACCATCTATATGTTTCATCACAACTAGACATGGAAATTTAACCCATCAATCACTGTACTGCACTCTGTATCCCTGTATAGGTCAGTTTTTCAAGGGCTGAATTTCCATATAGTTTCTTGTCACTGTGTTCATCAGAAGGAAAATTAATCAGCTTCAGTTCCTCCTGAAGTCTGAATGAATTGTGTGTCAGTCCACCTAACAGTTCTGATACAAAATGTTTTTTCCTGAGACATTAATCTGCTCAGCTGCCTAGACCTCTACCCAACCCATGCTTCTTGTAGGTGACAGGGCGCTCGGCAATTTATTGCTCTATGCCGGACTGTGGATGTGAGGGCCCTATGTCTTGCATCTCGATCATCTATGAGCAGATCAAGGAATTTATGAGGTGCTTGTGCCAATGGCAATATGATGCCTTGCTTAATCATGAAGGGTTCTCAGATTTTTTTAAAATCAATTTCCAAATGCTCTTTGCATTTGAATATTACTTATTTCGTGAGTAAATGCATTGAGTATTAAAATATTGACTTAAGAAGGAGATTACCTATAGTCACTTACAATTTGTGCTTTCATTCTGCACACATTGTGTATAATACATTAGGGTTAATCGATTAGTTGGCCAATTATTTTATCGAATAATCAATTAATCGGATAAAACAAATTACATTTTTGTTCTTTATTTATAATAATTTAATGAACAAATGGAGTGTTACAAACAAACCGCAGGATCAAAATTGTTTGTGTGTGTGTTTCAAAACTTAAAAAACAAGTAGTGATCAGTGTATATCTACAATGTAAGTTATTATTTAAAGGCACATATTACAGGGAAATGTACAGAATGCAGTAACGTGCTATAGTCTTGTGTTTGTGTATAGTGAAGTTTGTTGCTTTTGGTTGTATTTACAATCTGCTTAGCTTTGCTTCTTTTCCTGCTTCCTTAACAACCCTTAAAATCTACAGTAACATCACTTTTTATGATTCTTGGACAGTGAGTTGGAAGGCAGACCAACATCCACAATGCAACTCTGTAGAGGACATAAGCATGAAGTTAATTAATTAAATTGATTCCTTCGGGTTGAGGTACATGATAATGTTAGGTTCATCCTTTATGTACAATCACTGATGCTTTATCAATGGTCCTCAGTTTTGCACCTGTTGCATTGGTTGGACTTCCTTAGTTCCATAGGGTTGTGTATATATTGCCTGATATAATAAAATGCCTGATTACCCCAGAATCGAGGCAAAGTGAACTCTGGGAATGACCATTCTTATATTGCATCTAAACAGGCTCTTAACTTGCTTAGGCATGAAATTAAGGAGAAAAACACTGTATGAGAATAAGATGTTATCTCTTCATTGCTGATGCAATAAAAGCAATGCTGACCTGTAGGGTAAATTGTAAATAATTAGTCATCATTAAGAAGTAATTTCGTTAGTTAGGACAACAGTGGCGTAACAATTAAATCTCAAATTAGATACAAGTCCACTTTTTATGTGATGGGCAGCAACATATGCAATGTGTATGTGTTGCTCTAAAAAATGGCTGATCTGGCAACCCTTCTTAGATCAAGGAAATCTGAAAAACTCAAAACTGGTTTGTTAACCTATATCACAAGATGCTGTTCCTTAAACACTGAAATGTGTTCTTTACAAGAACCTTTTGGATAAATTACCATTTTAATACAAAATGGAAATATAAGTAGCATTCACTCCATAATTGTAACATTGTATCTTTTTTTTTCAAGATCTTTTGCTTTATATGTAGGATTTAAATCACCTCTTCAATGCGCTTAATACATCCCGTGTATATATGTATGTTTTCCCTTTTCAGCACCCTGTATTAAATAAGGCGTACTTTGTAAAGATATACAACAGAGCTTTTTCATTTTGAAGGATTTTCATCAGCAGTGTAATAAGGTACATACTGCAATCAGAAAGAAAGTGGCTTCAAAGGTGCTTTTAATGTGGAATAAAGCATGGGAATAGCCCTGATAGGAGAACCTTAACACGTTTCACACCTTCACTGGCGTAGGCTTAATACATTGTGCAAAAAGTGCAAATAAATACTAGGTGTACTTAATGAAACAACAAATCAGTGCAATTCATTATTATATGTACATTTTAGGCAAAACAATCATATTAAAAAGGTTAATGTATCATTATATTATACAAAAAAATATAAAACTCTATTTATGCACCTATTGAGGGAAAAGTATGAAGTTACTAGTTACATATCACAGGCTAATAATACATACTAAATAAGTTATAATTTTTCATTCATAACCAAATGACAAAAGATTTAGGGTGAGATATATTTATTAAAAAATCTTATTGCATAAGCATACATATAATTACTAGTTAAGTGTGCCCACAATAAGGAACATTTTGTGTCATAATGTGAATCCATTTCTTGGGGTTTGATTATTCCAAGGATACAAACTAAAACCATTTGGAGGAAACAGTTTACAAAAATTTAGTATCCATCTCTTGGGATTTGCTTATTCCAAGGATACCAGCTATTGGTACATCCATTATATCATACGGATACAAATGTTGTGCTATAACTTTCCTAATCCACAACAAAGAAAATCACAAAAGATCACATATATTTAACATATTAGTATATCAATGACTGCTAATTAAAAGCTCCCATATTTTTATAAAAAAAAACCCACTTAAATCATATTCCACATATTTCCTTGTGCCAAGAGTGAATGTCCAGGATGAGACACGACGGCATAGATTACAGAAAGCGCTCCCCGTTCTAGACCCCTATGGATACACTCTAGAATTGAAAAGGAAAAATACTTGTGGTTACCTGAACTACATTTTAAAAAAATGTTTATTTAAAGTATTTGCATCATTTGAAATGTCATTGAGATGTTCCTGTATGTGACATTTAATCTACAATCCCACACACCATTGAGATGAATGGGTTTTAATTGCCTTCTCTGAAAGAAATGTATTTGTTTTGTAAACACTGCGTGTGATGAGTTGGGTCAAGTAGTTTGCAACAAACAGCGATTAGCATAATAATTCAACACTTAGCTTACCATACCACTGACACTGAAAATTATACTTTTAAAAAAATTGCAACTCTTCTGAGCGGCAACTGTGAGAGCTCAGAAGACAGGGAACCATGTGAGGTAAGAGAGAGTGGAGGGAGCAAGGACAATATAGGGGGAGACATGTAGAGCTGCGAGAGGTAGAGCTGTAAGGGGGTGAGGGAGGGAATGAGTGTGTTAGATTTGTGCATTTGGATTTGTACATAGGTACGTTTGGTGTTCATGCGATAACCAGGAGGGTTCAGGGCAAAACAAGCAGGAACAAATGTCAAAAATGTCAAAATTCCAGTTGCCACGTTTAGCCACCATTACAAGCCGTTTGGCACTGGTGGGAGGGACATTGTGTAGGAAGGTATATATATCAACAACTGATGGGTAGAAGAAGCCAAACAATGGAGTTGGTCTCATTGATGGTTATGGCTGTGATAGATGGGTCCAACAATCCAACAGTTTTTCCTTACTTTTATCACTCTGGCCAATAAGGGACAAGAATTAGATATTGCAGATGCCATTTTAATTTGTCAGTAGCAGCAGTTACAGACTAATAACACTTGGAGTGTGTGTGTGGAGTGTGGACAAAACAATAACTCATTAAAAATATTGGTGACAAAATTAGCCATTTGACTATGCTTGCACACAGTGTGCTTTAGTGTTTTGTACCTGAATTGGGTTTAACACAGCTGCACATTAATCCTACCAGCAAAACAATAATTCATTGATAATATTGATGTCAAATTAGGAAGGTCAGGGCACTGTGCAATGTGTGACCTCAATCCCATTGAACACTTTTGGGATGAACTGGAACAGAGATTGCAAGCCTGGCCTTCTTGTCCAACATCAGTGCCTGACCTCACAAATGCTCTTCTGGATAAGTGGGCACAAAATCCAACAGAAACTCTCCAAAGTCTTGTGGAAAGCCTTCCCAGAAGAATGAAAGGGGGGACCATCTATATCTGCTGTCACTTGGCAACGCTACATCTATCACCACTACTGTCTTCAGGTCCTTGTCTACCACCACAATGTCGGGTTGATTGGCCAGTACCTGCTTGTCGTCTGAATCTGGAAGTCCCAAAGGACCTTAGCCCTGCTATTCTGCAAATCTTTCCCATTTAAACTTGGGAAACTGGGTCTAAATTATGGTGGTAGTAGGGATGGTTGTGATGCATGTATTGGCATCTTCTATACTAGGCAATTGTCCTCCACTGAGCCTTGATAATCAACCTTGAGGGTTGACTGTAGCAAGTTTATCCATGATCTTATGCCTCATCTCAACTGCTGTGCTCTGTAATGGCAGGTTTGGTAGTGAAGTTTCAGCTTCTGGTGTCGGTTGCAAGGTTTGTTTTTGTTCTGGGTTTCCTTGCATCTATGGGACTCCTCGGATATGGCTTGTACTGTGTAGTTGGTCATTCTCAAGTTCACTATGTTGAAGATTGGTTAAAAGCTGTTTCTCACTTAGTGTTGATGTAGGTCTCCTATCTAATGTCAAAGATTTTCATTATCGATTAATCGAAACGATTATTATCGATTACAAAAAGAGGCTTTTTTCAGAGCAAATGCTCTGAAAAACTCCTCTCCTTATATAATCCGACCTCAAACAGAGATCGGATTATAACACCGGAATCCAGATCCCCCGCAACGCTGCAGGGGACCTGGATTCCCCTCACTGTCGGCCGGTCTCTCACTTCCGTCTCTCTGAGTGGTGTATGGGAGGAGGCAGAGTGGAGTATGGG
>VKOC01028811.1:0-27152 GCA_009364415.1 Spea multiplicata
GGGGTTATATTACTGTATACAGCGCTGGGGGGTTATATTACTATATATATATATTACAGTAATCACTGTGACACTTTTCCGTATGTTTCATTGTTTCTCTTTAGGGTGCGGTGAGGTTATTCAGTCGCCCCGCGGGGAGATCATGCTGGAGAGTTACCCGTTTAACGCACACTGCGAGTGGAGCATCCAAGTAACCCCTGGATACACAGTGGAACTGAGGTACAAAAGGACATCATTTTAAAAGAAAGACATATTTGCCAATAGCCTCGATTTGTTTAGAAAAGTCCTGTTGTCAGCACTGACGGCAACAACAAAATAGGGAATGTACATGCGCAATCTGGGCAGTAGATGGGCTTACCTTCCATATAAATCATATACCTTCTTCTCCAAAAGCTTTGTACATGTCAAATAAAATAAAACTGAGCTTTTAAGGCCTCTGAGGTCCATTTTTCAGATGCGAGCACTTAATAGGTGCACATTTCTTAAAAGGTGACCTCCATTCTGTTTTTATTGTCCAGGAAACGATGAGTTAAATCTACGCAATGGGGTATAGAAAAGGTTAAGGCAGTAAAGCCGTGTCGGAGAGCGCAGGCTGAGAGAGCGAGTCCCAGGTCTGATTATCCCGCCGTGCCCCCTTTCAGAACGATTACTATGATTACACGTTCCAATTTATACAATTGTTTCTGTAAGCTTTGAAATGAAATGTGACGTCGGAACGCGTGAGATGCCTTCACCTGCTCCATGACGGGAAGGGACCTCCCAGAAAATGTGCAGCTACAATCCGGGAAAACCTCCACAGTCTCACCTCGTTATCACCTCATTAGCCGAAGCTATTCTATTCTCATTTACTTTAAATGTTATTTCACCAACCTTCTGTAATCCAGATGCACAGCAAGATGCTAATCAGTGAAATGCGTAGGGGGGGGGGAACCCCGTTACTTTCTATAGATATTATGAAACCGCAGCGTTCAGCTACTGTGTTCCCAGCAATGTAGCTACTACTAGAGTCACCTCGCTCTACCAAGGGTTTCATCGATGATGATGATGATGATGATGTAGTGGGAAATTTCTATTCTCGTGCTTCCCATACATGGTCCATCTCTGTTGAGACCCTGGGTGATTACCACAGAGGCTCAGATCTTCAGGGGGTTCCGCTTCCATAGGCTGAAGACTTAAAGAGGACAGTCCCCGCGGTTACCCCACTGGATGAGACAAACCAATCAAGAGACTGCCCGTGAGGCAATCTGGGCACCAGAGTTTGTTGGTGATTTGGGGCCCTTTGGTTCACATTTAAATGATATCGAGGGCAGAGTGGGTTATGCATCAAGTATCTTAGTCCTACTGATCACAGCTGAAAGTAAGTGTGTGTGGATTCCTCAGGGGAGGGTTTCCTAAGAGCACAACATTTCATAGGCTGCTCTTAGCTGTCATAACCACACCCCCTCGGAACCTTATAGTTGCAGCCTTGCTGTTAGCAACATATATTTCAGATATAACTAAGTCTATTGATGTAGTTTCTTATAGTTATGTAGTTTGACTGACACTGCGGGAGAGGTTGGTAACATAACTGAAACCGCAGAAGAAATGTATATATATATATTCTTTTTAAGAAGAGTCATAGAATGCTTGGTCCAGTGTATAGTTTGATGAGAGACGTGAATAGAGTGTTTCATATTCTAGTAGAAGGATGTATCTTGAGTCACCCTGTTCCAGATGGATTCCATTCTTTTGTTTCTTTTGTTTCAGGTTTATATGAGTCAGTCGGGTGCATTTTAAGCTTTCTGTTTCCAAAATAGTTTAAGAATATTTTTTTTGGAGCTTCGTAAAACCCAATTCTCTGGAAAGTGGATTTCTCAAGACAAAATAAGCTTTTACGCCATCATTTAAATGCTCGGCCCCGTTAGTGCTTGTGGCCTGGATCTGACGAAGGGTTAATTGGTTTCAAAAAGCAGTTGTGCTTAATTAAGGAGACGGCATCTCGTCGCTGAACTTACCTTGACTGCGTCTTTCTGCTCTTAATTAAACACCTCCTAAGCGTCTCTGCGCCGTATTAATAATGACACATATGAATTATTAAACGTCCCCGGCTCGCTACTGAGTCATCCCTTAATATGTGGTACATCGGGATCAGATTAATAACACGCAGCGCTCGCAAAGACGCCGGGAGATGAGAAATGATACAGGGAGGCCAACGAAAGATCTTCGGGTCCTTCAAGAAGCTGCCATCAAATCTCTATTTTATTAAAATCGCAATATTAAGTTTGCTGCAATTTACGCTTCTCCGTTTCGGGTCATCCGCAGGGGGTTCAGTCCCTCGTAATGCCAGAATCTGATTTCATGCCATGCACTTAACCCTTTAAACTCCCGCTGGTTAAAGGGGAACCGTCATTGTCACCAACAACAACAACAAACAGCAACGTTAATTACCAGTAGCGGAGAGATTAACAAAAATGGATACTTGTGGTGGGGTTTCCAATACGTATGTTTTTTTATTTGATATATAAACACTATTACATAGGTATATTGTAGGTATAGAAATGTAAAATGTAAGCTTTTGGTGGAAAGTGACGAATGCCCCCTTTAAGAAATAAGTATTATTATTATTATTTATTGTTTTATATAGCGTCATCAAATTCCGTATTATAGCGCACTTAGGTGGACTTTAGATATAAGTCAACTGAAATGTCAAGAATTGGTGACCACCTTTAACCGAAGTTCACCCATGTCAAGCAGCAGAGACACGGCAGTTCAATTGAACATTATAGTTCAATTGAACATGTGGAATGTGCATGATCTGAGTTGTCAAATTTAATAATTCTACCTAAATTTTGGTGAAAAGTTGAATGTTTCGCCATTTGCTGCCTTCGAGGTTCGAGAGTTTGGTCTTCATGGAGACCAGTAGGTAGATATGGGTGACTCAATGGTTGTCTTTGGCTTATGCTGTTCAACGTCATCAAGAGATATGAAAGACAATTATATTCTGTAATTCCACAGTCTTGTAGACAGTCAGCTTTTGTAGAAAGTCAATATGACTTAATTGAAACAATCTGACTAATGCATTTGCCGCTTTGATTTGGGACAGGTTTGCGATGCTGAGCATAGAGTTTGACTACATGTGTCAGTACGATTACTTGGAGGTCCGTGATGGGGATAACGTGGACGCCAAGGTGATCAAACGTTTCTGCGGAAATGAGAGACCTCTGCCTGTCCGCAGTTCTGGGAACGCTTTACATCTCCTCTTCCGATCGGATGGATCAAAGAACTTTGATGGATTCTATGCCACCTTTGAAGAACTCACAGGTGCCTCTGACCAAATGTCTCAAGGTATTAAGTCGAGAATACATTCTGGGGTATGTCATCCTGATTTCGAACCCATGAATAGCAGAATCACAAATCCCAGAATGGTAAAGGAATGGGATCTTCTTCCATAAATTAGCGGAATAACGTTCCTTCTCGGACAACTGCATTCTTTGATCTGAAATGGAATTCATAATTAGGATTCCACTGGAAATAAACAGGTTATAAACCAAGGACGATGAAATGGGGATTCCGTCCATCTGAACATAGCACGATCCTTGTAGTTTTCTGGTGTCAGTAAATGTACTCTACTGATTTCTGATGTAACCAAGTTAGCGTGAGCATTGGAAAACCAACTGGTTGGCTAACACGTGATTAGTAAATAGCGGTTGGTGGCTTAGTAAATAAAATCACTATGGGGAATTATGTGATTCCTGGGGTTCTAAAGCCTTGTGCTTCTGGCTGGATTGTGAAAATATAACTTTTTGTGTGTTTTGTGTGTTGCAGTGTGCTCCTCCTCTCCGTGTTATCATGACGGCACATGTATTGTTGAGAAGGCTGGGTCCTATAAGTGTGCCTGTCTGGCTGGCTATACGGGAAAACACTGTGAAAATGGTGAGTTTCATACACAATATATTGGGGTCACACTATTGTTCCATGTGCTAGGTGAGAAGAAACCATTTGTTCAGTTTGGCAGCCAATATTGGTGGGACAGGCGATGGAATTTCATTGACAGTAACCCTAACCAGTCTTAACATTGTTCAGAATAACCAAAGGATGAGTGTCCAAACCATGAAAGATATACCAAGCACAGCTTCACCTGTCCTCAACCCATTATTGACTGCTAGGATGAGGACAAATTCCAACTGGAGTGCTACAAAGTAACCTTTCCTTCCCTATGTGTTCCAAACTCAGACTCTTCCATTTGAGTTTAATGAGCTGCACTCTCTCGAAGAATAGGTTAATGAAAAACTTATTTCGTCGTAAACTGTAGGACTTTCAACATATCAAACGATCCAAAAGGCCACATCTTGGAGACAAATGCAGCGTTCCAGCCATGTCCGCCATTACTAATGTAAATTCATAGCCCCTTTATTGACTTTTTCATCTGTAACGTCCTGAGATTTACGTGTTGGGATTTGTGTTGTGTTGAGATGAAGGGACTGGGTCGAGTTTATTTTACCCGCTGATGGAATATCGTGATAATAATACAGCTGCCATCTCATGAGTTAACATCAGTAAACACGAAGGTATCCTTGACTGTACTGAAAGGTCAGATGAAGCATATCAGTCAAACGCTGTGAGCTTCTGCATCCAGACAGATAGCAAGGTCTTCTCTTCCCCGCAGCTCAGGTCCCCGTAGGGCAGCCGAGCAACTTGTTTACACATCACAGGTGATTGACGGCAATAAAAACCCAGTGGTCTCCCCCAAATGGGAGTGCGGAGGCTTTCTAGTCAATGGGAGAGAGGAAGATAAGATACACGTCAGGGTCTATGAGTCGACAAAAAAAAGTCTACATCTCTTCATCAGCAAGTGGGACGTCGGAGGGTCGGGATAAATAAAAATAAAAAATTAAAGTGTATATTTAGAATTTATTTTATCTAAGGAAAGTAAAGATCTGTGTCTAAACACGTTATAGATTAGTATTCACAAAAATGATAACTTTTATAGCGAAATTGCAGGCGTTTGATACCCAATCGTTCAATAGAATATTGCAAAAAATGGTAATTTTCACACCTAGAATATGTGTTTCTGTGAATATCTCCGTCCACAGCCAGCAGAAGGCGTTCGTTGCACATGGTTGTCTTCTCCTGCAATTTATTAGGACATTAAGAAACGTGTGTTTCATTATTAATGATCGGCGCACATAAACATTTTACAGACATAATATTCATTCATTCTAAAATCCAGATGTTTTCTGTCACTCTCTTCCTTTTCTTGATATAATTGAATTCTGGTTTCTTTTTTAACCCATTTGTGTGCTTTTTTTCCCCCCAACCCATAATTTATGGATTGCTTCGCTTAAGACAACCGTTTTTTAATATTGCCCAGTTCCTGCGGTTTGTAGACTCAAACCATCATTCATGAGCATACCATAGAATAAAATAGAATATTATTCATTCATTCATTCACTTTGCATAGTATATGAAGCAGAGCAATGCACAGGAGCTGAGAATGTTTGCTGGGTATGAGGGTATCATGGACTGGTCATATGGCACATCAGGCAAATGCCTGGTGGGCAAGGCCAGACCGGTGATCACAAGGAGGCCCTGGTACTTTAAGGCCGGCAGTTGGATATCCGCGGCCACACGCTACATTTTTATGCTCATGTAGCATTATTAGCCACACTCTTCAGCACTCGATCTGCTACTTGCATTATCAGGGGGCTACTGGCCGTTTTAGGTGGCAGGGTCACCTCTTGATCGCTAGTTGGTGTTACAGATCAAAAAATTCACAATAATATGTACAAAAAAAGTATTTTGTCAACAAGTGTTTTGTCAATTTTGTCACTGAACATTACTTATGTTTCACCTTTCTCCGTGTTAGTTTTGGAGGAGAGGACCTGTAAAGATCCAGGTTCTCCACTGAATGGTTACAGAAAGCTGCCTGAAGAGGTAGATCTGAGACATGGAAACCATTTAAAGATCGGCTCCATCGTCCGTTACTTTTGTAATAATTCTTATGTACTCAGCGGAAACCAAGAAAGAACCTGTTTGGAAGGAGGAACTTGGTCTGGGAAGCAACCGATCTGTATTAAAGGTACGCCATTGGATTGTCATATTAAGACATCTGAACATTCCGACAATGGAATCCCCCCAATCAATGTAAAATAGCATTGTGGGTGGGGCTTGGATTGAAAGGAACAAATCATAATAGAATCTGGGTGGAGTAATCTACTTAGCCACACCCATTTTCTTTTAAATATTATGTGGTTTGCTTTATCACATGTGCTTTTGGTAAAATGCAACTTTTCGTTAACCCCCCACACAAAGGTTTACATGTGACTCCAAGTCCTATGTCATATCCTCGGTTTTAACGCTGTCACTCGAATGACCTCATAGACAAAGATAATACGGAGTACAGAGTACGTAGAGTATTTAGATATCGTGTAACTAGGACAAACAAATTAAAATAAGACAACACTACCGCCTCTTGGTGATGTTGATCACTTGTATACCCATTTTACCGTTTTAAGTATGAGGTTCATTAGCTTATTAACAAGTATTTTTGTTTCTTTTTTACTGTTGGTTTTAACAAAGAAAGCAGCTGGATGATCGTTATGGGTTCTACCGAGGAGGGCTGCCTATGCATTTTAATTAGTACTTTATTAGGTGCTTTTAAAAAGCCATTAGTTTTTAGCTATTAGAACCAAATGTGTGGTTGCTCGGTGGAACAGAACCTATTAAAATTGGCATTAACTGATATTTCACCCCTTTAGGGCCAGAGGAATAAAAAGGTTGAATGACGGTTTGAAAATAAATACATTGTACTCATTTATTATTCAATATATAAAGGGGAAAATAATATCTTACATCTAAAGGAGTATTTGAGCATAGAAGGGGTTAACCAGCTGCAGGCCCCGGTTCTCCGTCGGAGCCGCACACACCATTATCCGGATTACACATGTCCAGCAGGGTAAATTGGAAGTGGATATTCTCGGTATAATTCCATTTTCATTTCAAGTCAAATCCAATGAATAATCAGAAGAATACGTTTAAGGCTTTGCTATCTCCCCCTCCCCCTCTTTCGGTGTCAGGATTAGGGGCATTGGGAGCCAATCGGAATGCTCCGAACCAGCAGATGAGGTTGTTTTGCCCAATCCGAAATGTGAGTTCGGGAAATAACACAATTTGTTTCATTGTTACAGCTCTTGTTACAGTACGTGGCGTTAAAGTTGCTTCTGGGGGTCATGTGACTGTGAAAATGAAGTGTGCCGTCATTTTGTGGTTTAACCCTTGTGTTTTAGCTTCTGATCAAGGCAAGCCCTTGTCCTTGGCCAAGTGGAACTCAGCCTTAAACCCAGGTTCACCCTTGTCAAGCTCACATTAACTTTAGCAGAGACATTGTAGTTCAATTGAGCATTATAGTTCAATTGAACATGTGGAATGTGCATGATCGTTGTTGTTGAATTACAACTTCCAGTGGTCCAGCAGAGAATCAACAGAATTCTGATGTTTCAACTTCAAAAATGTTTTGTAAGCCAACCCAACAATGGCAATAAAAAGTTATACGTCTGATTGGTTCAATTTGTAGCCACAACATACTTTTTAATTACATATTTTGTAAACAGCGTCTCACTTTTCTCTAAATGATCTGTTATTTTTTTTTTTTTTAGCTTGCAAGGAACCTAAGATCTCCGACTTGGTGCGTCAGAAAGTCCTTCCGTCACTTGTCCAATCGCGGTGAGATTATCCCCCTACTCATTTACAGCTCAATTGCCGCTGCTCCTTGCGATCTGCTCACCTCATGAAATATGGAACACATCATTATTTTATTCTTCTAAAAGGACGGTGGTTTTTTTCCCCCAGAATAATCGGCCCTAATGTCAAACCTTTATCCGTTTTCTTTTTTAAGTCCTGTTTCTACAGACGAGCTTGGCCCACACGGTCTGATCTCTTGCCGTCTCCAATGGAACATCGAGCATCATTTGATCCTCTTAAGAAAAAGTTTTAGAACAGGAGATCAATGTGCTTTTGGCACAAGTCTGAACTCCTCCCTTTTTTCTTAACAATGTTTTTAGAACTATTTAAACAGAAATTTTACCCAAAATTCAAACAAATCGTAAAACTACATAGTATTTTCTACCAACAGTCTTCTTCTTATTTATGATTAAATTGGCAAATACATAAGTCGTGGGGCAACCATCTTTCTTTTTCTAGCAGCCTACAGAGGCGTTTGTTTGAAGCTATTGGTTTACGGGGTGATCGGTAAAAACGTTCAAAGAAATTCTTAAATTAGCGGTAAACGTCACGGATAGTTTAGGCGAAAAAACAGTTTTCGAGCGATTTCCGCAGCCATTTAAGTCATGCTGTGACGTTTCTGCAATCCTTTCAGATGTCACCATGAGGTCTTCCTGAATACTCCTCCCAGGAGAAAAGTTACGCCATTCGCCCAGCTTCATTATAAGATAGAAATACAGTTGTTACGTTCCATTAGAATGTTATCAAAGTGCTGCCTCTTGTGACGTCTTCTGTAAAGACAATATGGGAAGCCAATGTTATTGCCGGATACTTTTTTCTTTTGTCCTTTTGAGATTTGACCGCAATTGTCCCGTTTGTTTGTGCAGGGAGACCCCGCTTCACCAGTTATACTCATCCGCGTTCACCAAGGAAAAGAAAAATGACATATACCCCACGAAAAAGCCCGCTCTCCCACCCGGGGAGCTCCCCCAGGGGTATCATCATCTACACACGCAGCTCCAGTATGACTGCATATCTCCGTTCTACCGGCGCATCGGGAGCAGCAGGAGAACCTGTCTCAAGACGGGGAAGTGGAGCGGACGAGCCCCATCCTGCATCCCTAGTATGTCCCACTTTGACCCTTCTTACAAATATGAGAAGTAGGATCCATCGTCCAAAGAGTTCCATTCAGTTGTTGTTTATGAAACTGGGGCTGGGTAAACCCATAGCCATAGTTCCTTAGCCCTGGTATTTTATAATACCTAATCCTGATGTCTACCAGTACATGGCGTTTCTTACCCTGATGTTTATCAAGCAAAGCCTCCCAGACTGGGTTTTCTTACATAAAACCGTCATATTGACGATTTGATTGTTAAAGGCGGTCGGATGGGAACGGACCTGGTGTATTGTATTCTAGGCAGTCAATTGTAGGTGTAGAGAAAAGAGGACGTTACCCCCCTACCCTAAAAATTATTTCACTGAAAAATTAGGAAAGATATAGAATTACTCATATAAAGATTGCTTTATACCCAACAGAACGCCATGGGGTCGTTTGTATGCCAATTTGGAATCAATCAGGGGGAAAAACAAAACCTACATTTGGAATGAGGTCACTAATTTTAAAAAATATTTCTTGTGTATTATAACTTTTTTCATCTTTGTAATTTTGATCCAAAAATCCATTTGAATTTAAAAAAAAATTTTAAATTATATATATATATATATAAGTATAATGTAATAAATAAATTTTATATATATATATATATATATATAATATATATATATATATAATTAAATGGGTCTTTGGATCAAAATTACAAAGCGATAATACCAAGAAATGTTTTTTTTTTCATAAATTTAATAAAATAAATAATATATATATATATTTTTTTGACATGGATTAATTGGCCCTTAATTTTCTCTGCTTTCGCAGTTTGCGGAAAACTGGAAAACTTCAGCATTTCCAAGGTAGCCGAGACGAGGTGGCCGTGGCAGGCAGCTCTTTACCGAAGATCTAACGGCGTAAAAGACGTCAGTTTGAGGAAAGGCTCCTGGGTTCTGGTGTGCAGCGGCGCTCTGCTGAACGAGCGCACGGTGGGAATAGCAGCTCACTGCGTGACCGATCTGGGCAAGAGTTCGGTCATCAAGGTGTCCGACCTGAAAGTTGTGCTGGGAAAATTCCACCGAGACGAGGACCGCGAAGAAAAGAGCCAGCAGCATTTACGTGTTAGTAACCATGGCAACTGGGATTATGGATGAATAAGACCTGTGTAGCAACTACCGTTCACATAGTGAGCCGCCTTATCCTCACAGCCGCGTCTGGGGAATAATAGATTTTGTTGAGAACAAGAAACCTTATGGTTTAAAATCACAAGGATTATTTTGAAAAACACACAAAAAATACGATTATTTAAAAAAAAAAAGAAAACCTCCAAAAAATCAATACATTTTTAGCTACAATGTTGTTCATATTATTTATGGCCTCAGCCCAACCTTCTCATCATATATTTTATTTACGTCCGTTATATCCTATGACGGGAAAAGTTAAAAAAACAAACAATAATAAAAAACAATAGGTTTAGATAAACCGGGTGTAAACTGAAATAAATAGCAAATTTATTGTTTTTTTAATCGTATTTTCTGTTTTCCATCTGCAATTGAAAAACTTAATTTCTGTTAAGCCGCATTCTCACACCGCGGTATGGGGCATATAACGGCTTTGACCGGGGCAGAGGATAACATGGCTCCCAACTGTCTCGTTTTGCGCAGAACAGTCCCAATTTTGTCACTCTAGCCCCCTTTCCCGCTGAGCTCTACCTCTGTCCCGATTTCATTCTGTGGTGTGGCCCCCGGCTGGATATGCTGGACTGCATAAAGTGCATCCCGTCATATCGAGCCGTCTATCACGCTTACGCCAGTAGGCAACTGCCCGGCCTGGAAGTGCCAGGGCCGCCTCGTCACCCCGAGTCTGGCCCTGTAGGCCCTTAGTAGGCCTTTAGTAGATTTATTTTGGTAAACAGAGCCGGCCTTAAGTGTTCTTGCGCCCTGTGCGGACTACTCCTCTGGCGCCCCCCTGCCCCTTCTCACTGCCTCCCCCATGGAGAATGTTAAATAAAAAACAAACAAACAAAAAAAACCGATGTTTTCATTTAGGTCCCGGGCAGGCGCCCCTGTTGCCATGGCGCCCTGTGCGGCCGCACAGGTCGCACACCCCTAATGCCGGCCCTGTTGGTAAAGATGTGTATATAAACTACCCGCCTGCAACTAAACTGTTAAAAAAAGAACAGGGAAGGAGAATAATCATTTTTTTTCGAATGTTTCAAGGTTATTAGTTATATTCGTTAAAATGAGCCTTCAAGGTGTTCTTTTCACTTGATGTGTTTTTGTTGTATATATATATATTTTAAATTTAATATATAAAATGATTGTCAAAAAGCAATTTTAAAAAAGATATTTGTCTCAAAATCAATTTTCAATTCTTAAAAAAAAAACACCCAACAACAACAGATACATCCGTCAAACATTATTATTTCAAGAAAACAGGAACAAAACAATATCGGTTTCTGTTCTAATACGGTGGATATATTTAGCGAAAATGTTTATTAATCAGTTTGATTGCTCCTCAAACTTTTTTTCTCTTAAAATTTAAAAAATATTAAATTTTAATTCAATTTAAAAAATTAAAATAAAAATTCAAATTTAAAAATATTAGCATATTAGCATGTGGCCAATGGATTGGCATTAAAAAAAAATGAGTGAGGTTGAGTTCCGTTCCTAAATTTGTGGTATTTTTCTCAGATTTCTGCGCTGATCGTGCACCCAAACTACGACCCGATCCTGCTGGATTCCGACGTCGCTGTCATCAAGTTGCTGGACAAGGCTAGAGTGAGCGATCACGTGCAACCCGTGTGTCTCACCTCCGAGCTGGGGTCACCAACAACCAACTCCGAAATAGTCATCAGCGGCTGGAGGATCCTAGTTGACCCAAAGCTTCCAGGTTACAAGAACGAGACGATTCGGGCTGGGGTAGTGGAGCCCGTGGACGCCATACAATGCGAGCAGCAGTATGAGGAGAACGGTATCTCCGTCAGCGTGACGGAGAGCATGTTTTGTGCCAAGCAAGCACCAGGAACGTCTTCCAGTATCTGCCCCTCAGAGACTGGTGGGATAGCCACCGTGCTGCTGCCGAGCACGACGTCACCTGAAGGGACCTGGCACCTTCTAGGACTGGTCAGCTGGGGCTATGACAAGACCTGCAGTCGGGAACTATATACTGGATACACAAAAGTGGTCGCTTTCAAAGAGTGGCTTGAAAGAAATTTGAAATAAACATAAAAAGGTTTGGGGGACCTACTAATGGCCTCCGTTGGACATCATAAGACGAGCCGGCTTTATCGCAGGAGTAAATTGCTTTGATTTCCAAACTTCTTAAGGACAGATACTAGCAGAAATATCATTCATCTCAACATTTATATCTAGACTTATTGAGTATCTTCTCAGATATTCTAGTTATCGCGTACCATAAGAACATAGCTAAAGGTCCTCTTCACCTCTGGTCCCAGATATGAGAAGTGTATGATGGAGCGCGGCATAACCTATAAAACCTGTTCATCGGTAAATGATGTCTATAGGATGAGATACACAGGAATTTTGGATCATGATTCCTCAGTAGGTACTTTTGTAACGGTTGATGGGCGGCATTTGGTTTAGCAGATTTATAATGGTCAGGGCTGCGTTCTACCAAGTTGATGAATATGGGTTATGGTTCCCCTCTATAAGCCTGCCCTCCGGATGCGTGGGATTCAGGAAGGTCAATAGAAATCTTGTTGTATCCCACACCTAGGAGATAAGAGTTGAGGGGATACTTGGAATAGCCTTTCAGCAGAGGTGATTATCTGAAACACTCTTGGATAAACCAACCAATTAAGCAAGTAGGATACTGGATGCTCAAAACCGTAGGGAAGGATCAGCCAAAGATAATGCAAACGTTGTTATGTCCATTGGTTTTAAAGGACCACAGAGGAACGTAGCTTGTTCATTCCAAATGTTGTTTGTCGTTGATGGATAGAGGCAATCCTTCTCAGGTCACATTATACCAATATAGGTTTTATATAGCGATTAGCGGCAGGGACATATATATATATATATATATATATATATACACAGAGGGTATGACGAACTTCAATACACCAAAATAAGTCAACATTTGCCATACTATACTATACACTGCACGATGAGATAGTAGCTTTGATTCACTTGATGGTATGTCCTGGGGCTACGATATTTAGAAAAAAATGAGCAGAATAATGGGTTTTAACGGCAGCGAGCCTGCTCTGCCTATAGAAATCGCAATTGGTCTCTGTGGGGTATTGTATATTAGTAACGAGTGTCATAATGGGGGAAAAAGGCTTTGTTTCATGCCGTTTGGAACCCTGATGACAGGTTAATAAAAGCATCTACACATGCAATACAGCGTTAGAACTCCCTTATTATTACATTGTTAGGGGTTTCAGCTATCAAAGATTGTGGATTTGCTATCGGTAATAAAAAAAAAAAACAATAAATGTAAATTTGGTTGGAAAAAGTGGGGCTTTTATATAAATTTGATACTGTGGGGTTCTGTTAACCATTGTTGCCCTGAATGTTAGGTCTTTATCCAAAGAGATGTCTGTATACCTTTAATATTAAAAAAAAGAGTCTTTAAATGGACTCTTTATTCCAAGAAAGAATTCAGTGGTTTATTTATGAGATGTTTGGACCGAGCACGTTATTAATCACACCGCAGCAGAATCCTTTCTTCGAGGCTACAAAATGACTTCTTAACCACAAAACAAAAGGATCTGTAAATCGAAATAGATGTAGGGATTGATGGTCTTTGACGCGATAGTAAGACACTTATGGTTGAAGTGCAATTAAATAAACAATGGATCAAGAGCAAACTTAAACTGAATGGACTTGTGTCTTTTTTTTTCAATCTAAGTTACTATGTTACTTTGTATGCTACTATGTTACAATTGTAGAGTTCTACAGATATAAAGGGCCACTTGGCTACGCTAGCCCTTAGGTCTTTTGAGATTTCACAAGATTCATTAGAAAATGCCCCGAGCGCCATTGAACTTCTAAATAACATGTAGATCTTCAACCAATATTTGGGATCTTTAAGATCCCCCATTATACAAAGAAAAAGTACACTTATAATATAGTGCGCCATTTAGTCGACATAGCAAAGCCACCAGTGGATCCGCATGTGCTGACGCTAAGCATGTTCTTCTACCCAGCATAGTCATATAATTGCAGCGGGAACACGGCTTAAATTAGGTTACAAAGGGGGGGGGATTAAGTTTAAAACTAAAATGATTGGATAGAACTTTTCCTTGCCAATGCGAAGTGATTGGTAGAGAGCGACTTATATCAGTTAATTTATAGTCTTTTAAACCTAGCGAGGGTGGTATGCAGGAAAATGTGACCGGTTTTATCCAGGAATTATTCCTCTGAAGGGTATAAATCAGAACAGATGCTGCTTTTATTTCCTGATCCTATGTCAGCAGCCCTTGAAGAACCTGGTATGTATATCCATATAGAGTGAGAATGTATAGCAGACTGTATAGAAGAACATTAGAGAGGCTTTAGCTGACAGGAGGGTAGAAAAAAATGAATTGAGAAATGAAATAAGGTCCAGGGCTTTCTCTTGATTAATAACTTTCATTTATTTCTATATATAGCAAAGACAACAGAATTGTTGGCACACAAATTGCAACAATATATCACTGCAAATGTTGAAAAGGAGAGGTTGCATGAACATTCCACTAGGTGGCAGTAGAGGTTCAGACATCAGATGGCCAATCACATTAGCAGGATACCTTTTAATAAATAAATAGAATTGTCTATTTTTTTTTTCATTTTTAACTGGATAAGCAGAACCCTCACATTTCTATTATCCTTTTATTTTCTCTTCCAGTTCTTATCCCAGAGACTAAATGATTTTCTTTATATCCAATTTGTTCCCCCTTTAGATAAACCTCTATCAGTGTATTATAGAATACAAAGCAAATATAATCATCAAATCCTTCTTTCTCTAACACAGCTCCACAGTCCTCAGCATGATTTAAATTATTGTTAAATATTCAGTGTCATTAATAATTAGGTTCTCAATTAAAATTTTAAATAGTTCAAAACCCTTAAAAAACCCATTAAGGCCAAGACCTGGCATTATTAACAAAGTACAGGAGGGAAGTTTATCTCAAAGGAGAAGGTGGTTGGAACAAAAGGCCATAATCTAAAACAGGGTCAGAGACTTAGATGTGATGTAAGGAAGTTTTACTTTACAAAGAGGGTGGTGGATATGTGGAACAGCATTCCAGCAGAAGGTTTGTAGGCTAATATAGTGAGGGTATTTAAACATGCATGGGATAGGCATATGACTCCTGAATCTAAGACGAGACCAACGACTGATTAAGGGTTAAGTAAAAAAACAAAAAGGAAAATTGGGCTGTCAAATTCTGTTTCTACTACTGTTTAAAATTATATGGAAATACATTTATTAGCATTTACACAAGCCCTTTACAAAAAGGAATTATGCAAATATGGGACAGTTGCCAAGTATGTATTTATGCATTGCGGCCCAGCAATGAACTTTCATAGATTTGGGGCAATTAGTTACCATCAATTTCCAAGAAAGAGGATAGATTGTTTTCCATATGGAAGAAATAGCATAATAACACTTCACCGGTTGGGTAGTTACCAATAAGAAAATATTATGACTCCCCTTCATTCTGTATAAACTTAAACAGCAATGTTTCATAATAGAAACCCTGAATAAAAGTAACAATGTTGCAGATAATGTGACGTCATAGACTGAAAACGGTCTAATTTATTTCACTGTCTGCTGCAAAAGTAAAAGAAAAAGCACAGTGCTAAAAAAAATCAATGTTTTAAAATTGAGGAATATCTAATTATTGTTATTGATCACGGAACAGAAACTGCCTGTAGGAGATAATAAATCTGATCTGACTTGGGCTTGTAACACTGGCTGAGTGTAGTTAGAGTGGCATTCCCTGAATTGTGTGTTTTTAGTAGATTTATTTAGAATTTCATAAATGTAACTATGCATCAGTGCAAAGCAACCAAATATCCTGTGCATGTCTGGATTCAATTTCAATTGGCTGAGAGTGATATGAGTTGTTACATGCCATTATTGACCGAGGGTGATGGGTGCTGTCGTTCTCAGGTAGCACTAGGTTGATGCCTATGCCTGCTCAGTGGTGAAAAATAAAACGATCCGGCAATTACTAGGTTAATTCAATTGGTCTATAAAGGATTATTTCCTCCTTGCTGATCATAGATTTGGGATTAACTATTTACCCCCTCCCTGCCCCCATCTATCACTATATTAAAATGCCTTGCTCACCTCTCCAGCACTCAAAGGGTTATAGACCTATAAATACACAGAAATCGCAGTCTTCTGCCCCCACCAGAGGTAACCCCCTGCAGCAAAACAAAGAGCCCCAGCCCCCAACAAGCTGTTTATAACCCTCCTATAATATAACACAGAAAATCAACATGAAATATTTAATTTTATTATGAGATCTAAGAGTTCGTTCCAAAGCAAAAAAAATACTGATTTCCCCTGAATTTACATGATTTTGCTATAGTAATTATTTCTGGCATAATCAGAGATACAATGGATCTAAGCCTAAGGGCTGTGCTAATGTGAGGTCTGATAACAAATCTCTTTGTTGTTAGAATGGAAAGGGTTAAATGACAGCAGGGTGCAGAGGGTATTTGTCACCTTTTAGCAGTGATCTCCAGCTCAGATCCAGAGAGCTGTCTCTCCATTCCTATGCATGCTCTTAGCAGAAGACTGGGGGGGATTTAAAGGTGCAGCAGCCAGTGATGTCAGCTCTGCCTAAAATAGTGAGGGATAGACTGAAAATCCACAGCTAGAAACACTCAAAGCTTCCAATCCTGCCCCAGCCTACACACAGCTCAAAAGAGCAGGAGAAAGCACAGGATCAAAGGGGATCCACTTCTCTTTCTGGCATCATCCAGAGCTCAGCCTTCACCAGGGGTGGCAGTGGTCTCCTCAAGTCATTCCAGGTCTGGATTTCTGGAGAGTCACTGATCTAGAAGCAGGTGCACACACACCAAAACCTTGTTCCCCCTGACATTTTTTTTTTTTTTGGAGGAGAAAAAAAAACCCCCAGGATTAT
This sequence comes from Spea multiplicata, assembly GCA_009364415.1. Lineage (NCBI taxonomy): Eukaryota > Metazoa > Chordata > Amphibia > Anura > Pelobatidae > Spea > Spea multiplicata. Next base: position 16,908 of record VKOC01028811.1, read on the forward strand.
TGGAGGAATCTTATGTCATCAGCAAAGAACTTACCTGACATCATTTAAAGTGGATCAAAGCTAGGACTTTGAACCTCGGACCAACATGACATCAACAGAAGGGTGAGGAATTCTTAGTTACATCTTATGGACAATGTCTTCTTCTGTGGTTTACAGGTTATAATGTGAATTGTTCCTTTGGTGATACTTGATCTATACAATTGTGGTGGACTCAGTGGTCCCCATTAAAGGTGAACCCTATCTGCTACGGGCTTGGGACCTACTCAGAATACAGAAATGGGTTAAGAAGTGTTCTGTAGAACAGTTGTTAGATGGGGTTGTGTAGCCACAAACAAAAGACCCAACTAAGATTCAGTCCCTTAAAGCTGCCTCAGACCCTTGATTTCTTGGTCTGGTTACTGAGAAACCTTATTGTGCTCCTGGATGGCTGTCAACTGCATTAATTAGACCCTTCATATGAGGTTTAATGCCAGGGCTACTTGGAAGGAGTACAAGGCAACCCATTCTCCATCTTAATTCTTCCTTTTGTTTACCTCCCCCCATGCTTTGACATCTAAGGAGGAAAATGCTATGCCTTGGCTGCATTCAAACTAGAAGAGAATTCAAATAATATAAGAACCTGATCAATGTAATTGTCCATTATGTACAAATCCACCAATAACATAAATCAATAAATAATTATCCAAAGTGATTATTAAAACACCTGCTAGTTTCTTTCGTTCTTAGGAATTAAGAATGTTTGAAAAACAAAACATTTTCTGGTGCAAGAAGAAGAGTTTTAGGGTTCATTCATAGTACAGATCTGGGATCTTTCCAAGGGGGGGGGGGGGTAATATACACAGATTGAATTTGGATTATTATTACATTACTATTGCAATTACAATGATTCAATTATTTCCAACTGATAGGACAGGTCTCCCGGGATCTCCCTCCAACTATGGCACAAGGGCCACACATGATATATGTTTTAGCGTTATTTGATTAGGCTGTCCGCTAATGCGCCAATTCATATTGCATATTTATTCAATCACATCTCATTTTCAAGTCTATCGAGTCAGTCTAAGAGGTGGCAGGGCGATAAATTTGCTGGGAATCTCTAACATTTAAACAAATATAGAACCCAATAAATTTTTTTTTTGGAAGAAAAAAAAATTGACATTATTATATCAATTATTGCAGTTTTTGCCCCCATTAAGTGGTTGATCTAGAAAATAAAATTGTGATGACATTATTATGTTATATTATATGGTTATATATATATATATATATTATATATATACATACATATTTTAATTACCTATTATTATATTTATGTATTATTTTATAATTTATCATTATAATATAATATATATTATTTATATATATATATTATATATATATATATATATGTATTACCCTTACATACAAGATAACCATAATGTTAATGTTTAAAAATAGATTTTTTTAAATAAAATAATTAATTTTTTTTTGCAAATTAAATTTTTTTTTCACTTTTGCAAATTAAAAGCAAAATTCACAATTTGGGTGAAATTAAGTGCAAAGCAGGTTATTTTAGATGTATTTGTATTCCTTACAAGTGTGTGTTGATGTCTTAAACCTTTACATTCTAGGCTTCGTTCAGTTCCTATGGTTAGGATACAGCCTTTCTGCAGTTGCTATGGTAACAGTCTAATGGTACTTCCATGTTCACTATTGTTATGGTTTTATATTGTAAGGTTGTTACTCGAGGGATTTCTGCCAAATTCAGTGTTCTTGCGGAAGGGGGTGAGGGGAAAAAAAAAGCTGATATTATTTGTTAATTCTGATAAAGATCAGAGCTCGTAAAAATCAGAAAACCTTCCGTCTGATTCAGGGTGAACTCTGATCAATAATCCACTTGAAACAGCTAATTCCTAAATTACCGAAGCTTGCAGTGTATCTAATAGCTGCCGAGCGAGAAGAAGGCGATCTGAGACATCTGGCTACAGCACAGCACAGAGCTCAATGTGTGTAGCCTTATGGTACAGCCTCTCAATATAACACCAATTTTGGCCACTTTAGTGTCCATGGTCCCCAGTCATCTACTGATGTTCCTCACTGTCTTGTCCATGCAAGGGCAACATCATAGAGATAGGTGCTGGAAGAGGCACAAACCTTTGTGGCATCATCCTGAAGATCCTTCCCCAGTAAGGTTGGCGGGCCAACGTTGGAAGGGCCCATTGGGGTAGGGTGATGTAAGACATAGGGCATCGTGATACATTGATTAACCACTGTACCAAGGATGTCATTCAGCCCTTGGTGGATGGAGCTTCTGACACTCATAAGGTCCACATCACCTGGGCCACCTCCAAGGGTTATATCCATATGTTTAGTGCCCTCATCCAGTTCGATACAATCATTAATCGGCTTTTTATATATTTATTTATTGCTGAAATAGCACATCGGTCGGCACCTCTAGAAAATGTTACATCCCCCATCCCCCATTTTTTTCCACCTGCGCCAGCTTAATAAATCACCCTCTGCTTATTTCCCTGGCAGAAATACATTTAATGGAATTCCGAGCTGTGCTTTAGCAGGTAGAATTCACAGGTATCTAATTTTAGTATGTCGGCCGTTGACAAGGTGCGTCACCGTTTCTTACCGCATATTATCCCTCCTCTTGGTTGATTTTGTGTTAATTGGGAGGAAAAAAAAGTCAAACCTCTGGCGTGATGACAGCGGTGGCGTGCCTAGTCCGACAAACCTACGATGGGGAGAAAGGGGATAGGGAATGGAATCTTATCCGCTGGAATAGAATGGGAATTAAATTCAGCAAAACCAAACCACGGTTTGCCAAAGACATCGGGGGTTTCATAAAAATGATTTGAAAGAAGCCCATGTCAGGAGAGCTCCGTTCCTTACAGAGATCTGTGATATTTGAAAAGTTCCCGTAAATTAGAAACGTCATTTGGAAGCTCTATAAATATGGAGATATCCCGCGGACTTGTTATTTGCATATCACACTACTGACTTTCCCTCCGGCCAGGAATGATGAATTGTAGCACCAGCCCATTTTGCATAAAAATATATCCATTGATAAAAAAAAAAAAAACAGTCAAAAAAAGATGTATACGGTTAATGAGGAACCCTACAGGGAGACTGAGCTGAACCTATACACAAAAATAGACTTCAATTATCCATAACTAAATGTCTCCTTTATGTAGATTCAGATATCTTAAATGGCATTGACAGAAAATCTGGGGGAAGCAATTTCTTGTCGCACTTAATTCTTCCTGCGCTCTGAAGACTAGACAGGAAGAGTGCGATAAATTAATGTTTTTATTCAACAAAAAAGGGCACTGTTCTGCTTCAGCTTACTTTAGATGAGCAACTCATGTTAAGATCTCAGTGAGGTCCTTCCAACACAAGACACTAAATTGAGTTTTTTTCTACCCGGAGGATCAGGTTTGATCTTCGCAACGCATGATTACGTTAGCAAGATGGAATTTTCTTGTATGTAAAATGTACGCCTCATTAAATCTGTGAGCAGCTGATGGAACCTTCATTGTTCACGTGGAGATAATTCTCATTCTTCAGACATTTAGATACCTCTTGCCGATGTGTTTGATGCATGCGTTGGATTATTGTCCAAAAATGGGTCCTAATTTGGCATATTGGAAGTACCTGGCAAACAGGGTAATGCTTGGGTTACTGTAAGACATTAATGGTCTGGGAATGGAATTAATGACAGGTATTGGATACAATCGTCTAGATTGTAAGCTCCTTTGAGCCGGGCCCTCCTCACCTGTTGTTTCAAATTATGTTATATACTACTTGTTATGTCCTGTCTGCCCATTGTACAGCGCTACGGAATATGATGGAGCTATTTAAAACAATAAATAACAATTACAATAATAATAACATGGTTGCACGCCACACTCTTACGCCTCATTTCTGTTCTATCCAAAGGCACCCAGGGTCCACAATTTGAGCATAAAAGAAAAAGCACGGAATCCCAGACTAACCAATACATGTAGATTTTGTAACATTTACATGGAATTCATTACCTTTCTCCTTTTCCATTTTTAGCGATGGTAACCAGCTCCACAAATGATAGTCGACCTCGTGTTGTAACCGTTTTCAAATACTCAGAGTTGCCCTCTGATGGTTCAAATACTTTCCATGGAAGGAAAGATGCGCCATACATTGAGATGTGACTACGGTATTTAATATATGGATACAATGAGCGAATATAATTACAACGAGGCCAGCTGTGAGTCTGACAATGTCAGAGGTGAAGGGCACAATGCATTAATAGGCGAAGCCAACGATCCCCCCTAGTGTGAGGGCTAATGAGATGTTGTTTCTTCATGGGATAGGGTCATAGATCACTTGGCTCAGAGATACGCTCATTTAGATCACTAGCCAACAATGATGACCTTAGGGAGGGAAGCCGTGACCTAATAACTGTATCCCATCGCCTTTTTCTGGAATGGCACTGCTTCTGTAATCAGTGTCTGCTGTTTCTCTCTCTATGGCATCCTCTTGTCCATATGTCTCCATTTGACTTTTCTGTTTCTGGGGTCAGTGGCCACTGGCCAGCTCCCTGGTGATGCTCGTGTATCGCCGATCATTAAGTATCTCTTGTTACATAGCCTCTTTGTGTCTACTGCGCATGTGTGGGTTCTGCTCGGAACAGAGAGAGAGTGCAGTATCCAACTTATTCACATGCATAATTAATGCCAATCTTTATCAAATGCCTCCCCTATTGTAAAAGCAGATGGGATTAAACAACCGACAATGTGGTACCAACAATGGAAAAGACACAATCTAATTAGTAAATCAAAGGTCCCCATCTCTCCCCACGTAAAACTAAAATGCGAAGATGTTGTTGATTGTAGCTTTGAGTTCACAGAGTAACTGTAGACAAAATGACAGCGATATGAGGACAACCGTCTTCTAATGTCTTCGCAGATGTCCACGATAGATAAGAATCGTAGTGATGGAGGCAGAACGTACATCTTCAGCCAAGCCACCTTTATTAATTCTAGCGTTTCAACCACCACCTTGGTGTGTTTCCCATCCCTGACCTTTTGAGACTTGTGCCAATGTCTTCGGGGGCAACATCAGGCTGGTAGCAGAATCGGTCATTTAGAAATAACTTGACAAAACTCTGAACTGTGTTTATTCTCTGGTTATGTCTGCTCCTGGCTTACGTCACTGCCTTTCCAGACTGAGCCCCCGTCTGTACGTTCCCTTCTGTCGTGGTCTCTTGAGCTTTTTAACCTTCTGTCTGTGCTTGAGCCTTGTGTTTTCCTTTCTAGCTGTTTCGGGTTCCAGTGACCGCCTTCTGTTACTCCTGTCTGTGATCTCTACAGTCTGTTTCCCTCCTATCTAGATCTTCTAGATATATTATTCAGAATAAATAAGTATCGTTATCTCTCTCACTGGCTACTAACAAAAGAGATGGACAGCCTCTTGGAGAGACTTGGGCTTCATTTTGAGTTGGGAGAAGATTGGCGTATTGTGAATAGACGTGATGGCCATGAATATTTGGTTTGGACAGAACAGCTCCTGATGGCCAGTTCCAGATACCGGGGGCTTGTCAGGATACGTAATTGACTTTATATTAATTCATACTGTCAGAGAGTCTTGGCAAAGACACATCAGGGTCTGCAAGAGCAATGGCTCCAAGGGATTGACTCCCAGGGGGAGCAATGGAAAGACATCTCTGTCCGTCTAGACCTTGACCAATGTTTCACCATTTAAAACACTACGCGCATGCCTAGTGTTTCCAATGTACTCATTGTCCACTCCATGATGGAGACACAACTGGAATTTTTTGCTTGGTAACCCTGCTACAGAACATAGCCCTCCTCAAACTAACATGAAGTTTATTGATGGCAGACCCCAGCGGGTAAACGCTAGTGGGTAATGTGGCGATTCCTGATAACCTGCCCTTCCTCTACTTCTGTAGTCCTGTATTTGCTGGGAGTGGGGAGTTATTGACCTAAAGTCCCAGTTCTGATGATCACACAGGACCCCCCACCACATTTGTCATTCACGTGGCTCTTAAATGCATAATCCATTCAAAAAAATGAGAAACGCCCTCCAGGGGGCGCCATATGCTAATGTTTTTAACCTTGCCAATTGCCAGGTTCTGAAGCTTTTTCATTTTTCTCTTCTCTGACCATTCTGTTAAAAGGTTAATTATTTAAAAAATGGCTTTTTTTAATACTGATAAGAGCTATCATGCTCTTAGAACCCCATAGACAAGACACCTTATCTAAAAAAACCAACAATATTTGCTTGGTGTGATTTGTAACTTTGTTGATGCTTTTACCTCTAGAATAAATGTAATCTTTTGTAGCACTGCAATCACAACAGGGGTCTTAAAGATGAACTCTTTGCCTACAGGTATCAATAACCCTTCTATGGTAAATATGCCCCATGGAAGTCTACATTCTATTCGTTTGTTTAAAAATACCCTTTTACCCCAGGTTCATATAAACCTTCCCACCTACACCATCTGCCCCCGCTTACATTCTGCTGGGTAATAACGGAAAAATATATTTATTATTTTTCCAATACATTTGTTAGATTTTTTTATGACACTCCATATAGATGATGGTGTTTTATAATTTTTTTTCCGTAAAAATATTGTTTTATTTTATTTGTTTAACAGAAAGCTGCTTTCCACATTTTTTAGAAAATTGGCCTCTTGGAAGTTCTTTGAAAAGACAGAAAATATACATTGAAAAAAGTAATGAACTTTAGGTTTTGAGAACTTTGAAATTTGAGAATTTTGGTATTTATAATATATTATGGTATTAATATATAATATTATAATATATATATATATATATTTATAAACACATATATTTATAAACATAGAAGGCGTACAACACCACGACCCATAAGGAACAAGGCTTTGTTCTGGGTTAAATTCCAAATGCTACGCATGTCAGAGAGATGAACTTTTCAATTTTTTCTGTAAAAAAAACCTTTTAATAAGCTGTAGAAGATGACAGAGACATGACAGTGCGGCAGTAACAAGACATTAGTCATGTACTCCGGAGCGGTCCCAGACGCGTTTCACTAACTCAGCAGATTTCAGGCAGTTTTTCAGGGATGATCTCCTCCGTGGACATGTCACGAAGTGACACTTGGTTTCCATACAGCTGTGAGGACCAAACACATTTTGGATTTTTAACCGTGGAATGGGGTAGCAACACATTCCTTAAAACGACCCTTCAAATAATAATAGACTCTATAAATGTTCCATAAATTTGGACCCTAATCCAGGGAAGCTATTAACATTTTTGCCTAGAGAAAACTGAAATATTAATATTTCTTGTGATGTAATTACCCCGGTTACCTGGGTAACCAATTTCCAGCAATTGGAGCCTGGGGTGGATTTGTCTTTGATAAAGGAGAGCCCAGCCGTTAATAATTTCTTCTCACAGATAAATGTGTTTGGCCAAATAGACCTTTAGATTGCTTATTTAACCTGATGACCTCGGAGATGCGATGGCCGAAGGGTCATAATTCACAGGACTATCAGAGGCTCCTACAGGAGAGTCGGCGTTCTTGTTCGATATCTTAATCAGGACAATAAGTGGAGCTACATTGGACGTTGCTAATGAATGTTGAGATCGACCAGGTGTCCGTTCAATGTTGATTGGGTTAGCCGACCGTTCCCACAGCTCTACTTCTTGCCTTGTCTTCGTTCTTCTGTCTTTCCAGTAGGCTTGGGACCTCTCTGTGCCAGTGTGGCCCTCCAAGTAAGCTGCTGTCAGTACATAACATGGCTATCAAGGATCTGAGTCACGTAATTTTGGTCCAAGTTCTGGAGAAACGTCCAGCCGTTGTGGACTAAAACTCCCATCTTGTTTCTGACCATTAGAAAGAAGGATGCAACCTTGAGTTAGGAAGATGCTCACAGCCCCCCCCATCATTTTGTCTTCCTCAATTATGTTAAATACAAAGAATTCCATGCAGAATTCCGATGGCTTTTCCTGGTGGTCTACTGAGAAAAAAGATATTTTCATGACACAGACCGGTCCCTTGGTGGTTCTATGTATAACAACAACATAGGGCCACTACTTAGCAACACATCAGAGCCACTCAACAGAAATGTGAAATTATAGAAATCCAGCTAGAAAAGCAATGATTATCCATAAACAAGGAGGGGATGGTGCTAGGTGGTCCAGAATGTGTTATAAATATAATATGGAGTCACTAGCCACATACACATACATATTATCACCCTTCTGCCTTGCACTTTTTAGTAAGGAATTAAGAATTTAATTAAAAATCTATATTAAATGGAAAGGAATATGTAAAAGCATTTTTGCCATTCCTGAGAAAAAAAAATTATTGTAACGGGGTTAGGATATCACATATTTCCCATAGTAGGCTTTATTGTTCGGGTTGATTAGCAGCTTCAGGTGTATAATTCTCAGCTTAGCAAATAATTAATATCCTGCGGTGAAAGATTAAGGGAAATCGGTTGCTAATAAATAAGTATATTTTCCACAGGGACGTAGATCAATTGATCCAGCTCAGCTGGGCTGTTTGCTCTGATGAGTTTGGAGACATTTTGATATCCACTCCAGGAGATAATTTACTTTACGATTACACCTTAGTTGTTGTCTGTCTTATTAAAGCAATTTAATTTTATTGAATTTTTTTACATTTTTTTTATTAAAACTATAGTTTTTTGCGCTCTCACATTTTTTGAATTTTAGAAGGAAGTCACATCCCATAGAACATAAAAAAAGTTTATTAATATATAACCACCACCACTTTTGGTATTATTTTCTTCTTTTTTCTTAAAAAACCCATGCTGTGGACCAAGCTGATTCGTTTACATTTTAAGTTGACCGTATTTTTTGGAGTGAAGTCCAATTTCCAATGTTTTATTTAATTTTTTTTGTCATTTTTTTGATGGCCCATGAAGCGGAGAGACGGTCAAGCAAGAGAAGCGAGCGTCTCGATGGGTTGGTGACAGAGTTTCGGTCGCAGTGAATATGAGTGATGGTTCCTGTATGATTAAATCTCCGAAGCCGCGGATTTATTTCCCTGCTATACGCAGAAAGATACACCATATATGTTGGGTTTTATTATTTGTGTGACAGCCGCCTAAACGCTTACGTATAAATCTCAGACTCAGATCCGCTAAATAGTATTCTTCATTTCCGTATTAATGCGGAATGTCATTTTCTTAAAGGGACACAGTTACTGTATCCCCATCGTACAAACGCGCTGTTTAATATCCGGCAGTCTAAAATATTTTATTTCAGTCATTTCTTCTTTTTGCTATAATTTCAGAAATCCTGCATAGTGATATCTACAGGTAACGGAGGATGCCAAAAAAACAAGCTTTATATATATATATATATATATATATATATATTTTAATATAAAGGTGTTTAAATATTAAAATATGAAATTGAGAATTACTACATAGAATCTTCATGATGGGCTCTTAAAGGGTTAAGGGTAGGTCATTTAGGAAGTTCTCAAGTATGCCTATGTGGCCAGAAAGAAAATATATTTTTTTAAAGATGAATAAAAGGGGAAATGTTTAAATCTGGAATTTGGTTCAGAGGTCCATCTGGTCTAATAATTTGTGCACCAAAAAAGCAAATATGGCAAACCCATAGGAAGCTTTAGGGTCCCTAAAAATATATGTAATGTTGCTGATCTGAACAGGACTGGATTTTGCTGGTCAAGAAGTGTTTTCTTCAGTTTTGTAAAGGGTTAAAAGCCACAATAGCAGAGATCGTAACATTTAGAAACCTTGGTTGAATTCAATGAACTTTTGTTGTCCCCGTCCTAAAATGGCCAATTGTTCCTAAGCAGCGTTACGGATTCCGAGCACGTGCTTCTTGGGCTTTGGTCGCGCATGGATTTCCTGTTCTTTATTCTAATCCCATATGTAGATGTCGGTAAGGAATTCCTTCTTCGTCAAGGAAGCCGGCCTGTCTAGGAGTACAAGGCGTTCTGGGCAGGGGCCCACACAGCGCCCTGGTGCAAAAAAATTCCCCGGGCCCCCTAACTTCAACAACCGGTCTGTGCCTTCTTTGCCCTTTGCCTCCCCCTTCCAACATACAGCATATGTAAACACACACAAATTACACACAGTTACTCATACTCACTAACACACACTCCATCTCACCCTACTTACACATCCATGCTGACACATACACACGTACACATTCATGCTCTCACACACACAGGTACACATTCATGCTCTCACATACACACGTACACATTCATGCT
>VKOC01028812.1:0-30725 GCA_009364415.1 Spea multiplicata
AGACTCAGGCAATCTCTCTCACACACACACAGACTCAGGCAGTCTCTCTCTCTCACACGCACACAGACCCATTAATTAACTCTGTCCCCAGTTTTCCATAGGCATCTTTGTCACTAAATAGCTTCACATAGTCCCATGTTTAGTGACAAAGATGCCTATGGGAAACTGGGGATAGAATTTGCCTTTGCCCCCAGTTTCCCATAGGCATCTTTGTCACTAAACATGGGACTATGGGAACCTATTTAGTGACAAAGATGCCTATAGGAAATTGGGGACAGAGTTTGCCTTTGCCCCCAGTGTCCCATAGCCACCTTTGTCCCAGCCTCCCACTGCCAAGCATGCCCCCAGTTACTTCAACTTACCTGGCCATTGGATTCCCACTGTCAAACATCTGTTCGATGCAGACAGCCCCGCTGCAGCTGCCGGCGGCTCCACCCACCCTACTCACTGAACGGGGCTGGCACCGCCCACAAAGGTCATTGAGCAGCGCTTGTGCCGCCCATGAAAGTTATTGAGCGGCGCCGACTGACTCACTTCTATTTCGAATCGACCAGGGTGGCATTTTAAGAAGCCGTGCCCGTTGATCCAAAATAGAATTGAGTCAGCTGGCCAGGCGGTGACAGCCCCGTTCAGTGAGGAGGGTAGGTGGAGGTGGAAAGGAGGATCCAAGTCCCCTGCAGCGCCGCGGGGGATCTGGATCCTAAGCCCAATTATAGGCTGCACAACCACTTTAAGTGTGTGGGGGGTGCAGCCTATAATAGGGTAATTAAGAAAGGTTCGCAAAGGGGCAAACAAGGCACAGGGAAGTTGTTTGGGGTAAATCACGGCACAGACCAACTGTTTGGATGGTGCTGATAATCTGGGGCAGTGACAAGCAGGGGCAAAGTTGGTACAGACAGGCTGGGGGTTAGGATGGCACTAATAAGCTACTTAGGGGCAAAGGCACTCACAAGCTGTTTGTTGCAAAGGTGGTACTGTGGGACATGTTGGTTGATAAAGTTGGGAGGGCCCAGGGGCAATATCTGCAGCAGGTCCCAGTGATTTCTACTTACGCCCCAACAAGAACATTTTCATTTTAATATACCCCATTGTGTTCTTGTCTACCCACTGTACAGCACCATTTTTCTACATAAATCAATCAATAAAATAAATGAGAATTAAGGTTTAGAAAACAGCAGTAGCGATGCCAGTAACTTAGTTCTGCAGTCTAAAAAAAATTAAAATCACCCTCCTTAATGACAATATTTTCTGTTATTCGATGTAATTGTTTGTTAACATATTAAGTCAAAGTCATCCTATACAAACACAAAAAAAGAAAAGTTAAATATGCCTAACAGCAGAATTGCAAATGGCTTCTGTACTAAAGTTATGGTTAATACCATACTACTATATATATATGTATATATATATATGTGTGTGTGTATATATATATATATATTGTGTGTGTATATATATATATATATATTATGTGTATACTTAATATGTGATGTGTTATATATATGGGTGTGGTGTATATATACTATATTGTGTGTATGTATACTATATATATGTTTATATTATGTGGTATATATAATTACTATGGTATATATTAGTGTGTATTATATAAGTGTGTAATATCGTTATAATTTATATGTGTATATATATATGTGTATAATATATATGTTTATATATATATGATTGTATATATATATTAATCATCGTTATATAATATTATATATTGTGTGTATATATTAATATGGTGTGTTATAACATATGTGTGCTAATATATATATGTGTGTTATATATATAATATGTGTGTAATAATGTGTGGAATTATTATATATATGTGTGAATAATATATGATGTGTATATATATATATATGTGTGTATATATATATATATATGTGTGTATATTATAATATATGTGTGTAATATATATATATAATGGTGTATATATATATGTGTGTTATATATATATATCGTGTGTATTATACTATATGTGTATAATATATATTGTGTATTATATATATAATGTGTATAATATATACTGTGTAATATATATATGTGTAATATATATATTAGGTAATATAATATATGTGTATATATATATAGTGTATATATATAATATATGTGTTATATATATGTGTGTATATATATATAATTTTAATGTGGTGTAATATATATATATGTGTGTATTATATATATATATATGTGTGTATATATATATATTATGGTTATATATAATATTATTGTGTATATATATATTTATATGTGTGTATAATATATGTGATATATATATATATATATATGTGTATATATACTTGTGATTTATTATAGTTATATATATATATATGTGTATATAATATAGTAGGTTTATATATTATATAATGGGTGTATATATATATTGTGTATATATTATATGTTATAATATATATATGTGTATATATATATATAATGGTATATATATATATATGTGTATATATATATATATATGTAATATAAAACCGAGGTTTGTTTGAATATCGGATGGATCTTCCTGAGGGCACACGGTCTTCTGTTGTATAAGTTTGTGCACTTGTTGCCGCCTCTCATGACCTACGACAGGTCAAGCACGACGCTTGATGTGCGCGCGCTATTTTCTGGTGCTGCCGATCGCGCGCTCTCATGCCTCTGCTAGGGAAGCCGGCGGTAGCGCGGCCTGATCCCCGGGAGTATCAGCGAGAGGCTACCGAGGAAATTAGGCGATTACCGGGTAGGTCTGTGTGTAGGCGAGGCTACTCGTCACTGTAGCATTAAGCAGCCTAACCCCGACTAATAGATATTGTCCTACGTGAATTACTACAATACATGTCAAGAGTTTGTCAAAACGTCTGCTTTTATATATAAACATTTTTTTTATTCCCAGAAAGTGTCTGTTAATAATCTGGATTACTATATTTATTGCATTATTTAATTCACGTGATAAATTCATATTTATTCCAATTTAACCACATACTTGGAAACATTTAGCCCAGATTCGCCTGTAAGTGGGCCAAACTGTGGCGATGTTGGTTCACGTAAATGACTGAATTGTGATACTGCCCTTTTAATAAAGTTGTTTCATTTGTAATTTATCCTGACGGTGTGGGGGAGATGTACCGGTATATCATAAGCATTTCCGAAATGAAAAGGTCGGATGTTAAGCTGTCACCATGGAAACCAACCATGTGTTTTCCCTGTATCAGTATTAAGTATTTAGACTGGAATCACATTTTATGTCATAAATCTTGTGTTTTTCATTTTAAGAGTATTTACCAAATACTTATTTTTGAAGATATTTTATTCTAAAATGTTCCAACAAGCTGATTTCAATGGGACCTGATACGTTATGACAAAAGCATGTTTACATTCGTGGACCACAGTACTTTCAGCATTTCTGCTATGTGCTTGTTCATCCACAATTGTGGAAAAAAATTTACAGTAAATAATAAAATAAAACCCAACAAGCTTTAAAGTTTTTACACAGCTAGTGCAAATGAGACATAAAAACCCAAAATATATTCATATGCCTGTCCTGAGTTTGAATACAAACTCATATGGCTAGGATTTTCATTTAATATTTTGGCGTTATTAAAAAAATATTAAAAGGTGTGTGTAATTTTGTTTCCAAAATTGTAATATTTTCAAATTTGGTGTCCAACATGTGCCCCCCTGACATATATACATCCTTTGTTAAATGTAGCGACTTCCTGGGGCCTAGTGGGACAGGCAGCCACAGACCACCTCTGACTCTCCCCTGGTGCCCGATCGCTCCATGACATAATTGTGGCACTTCAGGGGTTAAATCTTGTGTCCATGCTGTACTCATATGTTACGTTATAATAGATCAGTTGGTTTGGGCCAAAGGAAAAGAAAAATAATAGCTGCTACAAAGACACTATGCTTTTATTAACAAGCATTCCCGGAATCATCTAATTAGCCAAGTCCTCCCCCGGAGCAGGCAGTACAGCTGTATGTGAGGTTAGTGAAACAAGCAACACAGGGTTTCATTCAACTTAAACACTCCACCCCATTCATAAGCGTAAGAGGCAGGGACGGAATCACATCAGGGACACATACCTCACCCACACTTACTGAAACATCAGGGAAATACACAACATAAGCTTGTTGCTTCTGTCAGGGGTATCCCCTCCAACCCCTGCACAGATATTAGGACACCACCTCTCGCTGCCAGCGCACAAATCAGAATGCTAATTGTTACAGAACACACATTCCGGAAACTACTTGTTTGTAGTTATTTAAAATACCGTGAGTTTGCAGGGGAGTTGCCGTTTGAATTTAAAGAATGGCATTTTGCATTATGAAGGGCCAGCACAGACTAATTTCTCCTGCAAGAAGAGGTATGTTGACCCGCGTGCCCACTGGGGCTAGTACTTCATAATGCATAGTCACGTTAGTGAGTTGAAACTGCAACTCATTTGCAGTTCCCGCTTTATTTAATAAACCACTCATTTTCACAATCTCTCTACTACCCTTACTACTAGCAGAACTAATTTGCTCCTTAATAGATCTCTATGGTGCCTGGACTATTGTGGTGTTTACAACCCATGTGGATTCCAGCTCTCCCATGTTCTATCCCTTCATTCTAGCTCCTTAGAGTGTATTATAATTACTTTATGAAAAACATTAAAATGTACCTATTGAATTTTGGTTTCTTTCTGCCAGCCATTGACAGTTTTGGTTGAATAAGTTGTGATGTCATTGTAGACAGTGGGGAGCAAATACTAAGGGAGAGAGATCAAGCTTAATAAACAGGACAGACAAGGTAGAATTCCCTTCGTATAGATTCAAATCAGTGGGCTCATCTAAAGAACGTAAGCTGTATGGTGCACATTTTCCTTCTGTCGGTACCGTGTGCATGAAGACAAACGTGCTGGAGTTTTGGACAGTGTTGGCCCCTGCTTTTATATTCTAGTTTGAAAATGGTTAAAAAAAAATGTTCAAGGAGCACGTTTGTCCATAAACACAAAACTGTGTTAAATAAATAGCCATCCCCAGTTAATTGTATTAACTCTGTATGTTTACAGAAAGAAGGTTCCATAACCTGTTTTTCTGCGGCAGTAAACATCTGTGGTATTTTTATCTTAATATTGTGAAATTTCTACAGTGTCACTTTTATTTGATTTAAGGGAGAGGCTGTGTGGCTCCAATGTTGCCCCCCCCCCCGGAAATAGGTAGGCCCCTTAATAACCTTACAGAATGCTGTGGTCACCCCTACATAGCAATGTACTAATCTTGGTCGTGTTGCTGTATGCAACCTAGATTGCAGAAGCTCAAGCTAAATATGTAATAATAAGACATATCTAATAAACTCTGAATGAGCCACTACAAATGATCCCCAGTAGTCTAAGGCCAACCATGGGAAGCAGATAGACATAAAATATTGAGCAAAATACACAATTCTCCTACGCTTTGCGGTTCAGTCAATTAGAATTAGGACTTCCAAGAAAAAGTCATTATTATATGTTCTCTGATCTCCCTCAAAAACAGAGATCCAAATTCCACGTGCACAGTGTAAGTGACAAAAATAAAAATAAATAAATCTATACTCCCCAAGATAGCAGCTTCCAAAAAACACTCTTCCTCAAGGTGTTCAACGATACAACAAAACAGCCAAGGAGCGCATATTTCTCCTCATGTATATGCGCTCTCTGATCTCCCTCAATCAGGAATTTCAGGCTGCTCTATTGCTTGGTGAGCAAGGAGTAGCATAAATGTAAAGTCCCAAGTGGCCTGTTAGAGAACTGTTTGCATGTGCCCCTTTTGGAAGAGTGGTCCTGGCATCCACATCCTGTTCACTTTCTAAGCTAGTTTATGTGATTATTGCTATTAAATACTCCAATGTGCTTTGCGGATTTTACTAAGTGACAAAGACTCAAGTGCATTATTTGATAGTATTTTAGAGCAAAATATCTCCTTATGATGTCAAGCTTTTTGCAAATAATGAACAGAGCTACCTTCTTTTCGTCTCACTGTAAATTATGTTCTACAGCATGGTCTGGGTGTTACTGCTGATTGGAGAAATGAGCACATAGCTGAAACACCCACTGTCCCATCTTTTTTCAGTTAAAGTAGAATGATTATAGTTACAGCAATTCATTTTTTGCTGGGGACAGTGTCCATGTGTGTCTTTGGACAGAGCTTGAGGGGTTTGTTGCCCCCCCTTTGTGTTTCCCCAAGTTGTGATGCCTTTCTTCACCCGCTCACCCATTGATAAGGCTGTGGGGTGAGCGTGGCAGTGATGATTGGCTTTTCTGTCACAGAAAAGCAAATCTGTAATATCTTCCTTGCATCACTTGTAACACTCTGTGCCAGGCATGAGGCAACAGGGGCACTGAACAACACTATACATCATTGAACACACAACCCTTTATAATCCATTTATACCCTCATGATAATAACCAGTTGAGCTTTCAAAATATGGTAACTCATTCCAAGCCACGTAAAGCAGAACTTTGACCTCCTAGAAAAGACACAGATGTGCATGCTTCCCCCCATAATTGCAGTTAAAATGTTAAAACTGATCTCCTGCAGTCCTGCCTATCAGTATGTGCGGAGAGGAGCTGGCTCAAATAGGGGTAAATCTTTGTGGGTCACATACCCTGTGATTATCATGCTGCCTCTAGGTTGACTGAGCATTGTGGGGCATGTTCCCAAAGATGTGCTACTCCTCTCTGAGCTGCTAACTGAGTGAGTATACGATAATTTTTACGCATGAACTATGGATTAAATTACCACCCAAAGTACTACCCTAGTCTAGAGGACTGCATCAGGACCAAAAAACTTGCTGGTGCAGGCGGTTTTCCGGGTGTTGTGGGCGGTCAGACAATGTACCTGCGGGTCCCAGTAATTCCGACTACTCCCGCAAGGCTGCCTTCGCATTGCTCGCACACAGTGTCTCTTCTCTTGTTTCGCCCAGGAACCCAGTGGAGTCACGTGAATTTACGGCACGTCACATGACTCTGCTCCGTTCCTGCTTCCCTTGGGCGGGACAAGGGAAGAGATGCTGTGTGCGAGGAACGCAAAGGCAGCCTTGCCACATGGCGCAGGAAATCTGCAGTTTATTAAAGGGTAAGAGCGGGCGGGATTGGACACATATGTTGCGGGAGCGGACCTTAATGGTCAGAAATTCAGCGGGAGCGAATTCAGAACCTGGTGGTGACTGGTCCATTGGCCTACAATACTCACCTGTTCTTTTTAGTTTTTTGCACACATAGACAAACATATGGTTAAAACAGACTGATTGATGAGACCTACATTTCCATTGTTACAAAAACAATTACTACATTCTGCACTAAGTAACATTCTTTCAAGGACAAAGGAAGAAGTATGCATGTGATTTGGTTTCTCATATCTGAGATAAAATCCCAATTGAATCCTGCAGAGGAAAAACACCCGTCATCCATATTTTTGAGATTATCGTTTTAAAGGTACAGTATGCTGACCCAAATAGCTTCATCACATTGAATGCATATTACTTCTGAGCTGTGGTGTACTGCCCCCAACACACATCATTCCATCAAGCTTTACAGCACTTGTTATTAGCTTTAAGGGATTTAAAGAAAAAAACATTTTCACTACAGTTCTTAAACAAAAGGATTTAAACATTATTGAAAATGTCCTGGCCTCCCAGCGGTAAAACCAAAAGGTCAATCTCTGTTAATCAGGGCTTGACAAACATCTTTTTGGTGCATAGGGTTTTGCGGGGAAGCACTGTAATTTGGCCCTCACATTGCCGGGGGCCCCTGCCTGTTACTGCCAACACTGCTCCCCCCTGACATACGCTGACCCACGCTTCCTCAGTCCCAGCATGCCGACTGAGTCTAAGTGCAGGCTAATGACATCGTTTCCCAGCACTCAGAAGCAAGCAGCGTGTGACAACCGTGAGGGTGCAGGCAGCAGAAGTAAAAGTACAAATTACTATACATGTGTATGTCGGTATCTCACTGAATGTGTCTGTGTAAGTATGTTAGTGCATGTGTTAGTATACATGTGTAATTATGGCTGTGTGTGTGTTTAAGTTTGTTAGTAAAGAAAAAAAAAAATGCACCAAATTTATCCGCCCTGCCCAGCATTCCCTGGTGGATTAACTTGAACATCTGAATTTAGTAAGTGAAAGCTTTTTCGTTTACAGGTCTTGACAAGACAGATGTGAGGATAGTTCTCCTATGTCAGACAGAAGTATATTAGTCTGGCTACTACCCCAATGCATTTCGCTTAAATAAGAACCTTTCAATGTGACAGATGTGTAAATTCTCAACACAGGCAGCGCTGTGAGACTTTCTTTAGTGGATACGCAATGCCGTCTCCCCCTCCCATGAATTGCATGAACCCCACAAAACATACCTCTGTGTCCTGCGTACAGAAACAGTAACATAAACAGAGGACTGGGCAGTGAATATAGAAATGACTGAACAGCATTTCTATTTGTAATCTGGGATTAAGTAAACTAGTTTGAGAAAACTAGATCTCTAATTTTTCTTGATCTTTTGCTTCTGCCTAAATATTCTGACAGACCTTGAATATTTCACATGTAACCATGTTTGGATATTTGCTTATGAATTAAACAACCGTGTGCGTATAAATAATATCCTCATTGTTCAATGAGTAATATGAACTACAAGCCACATGAATTTGTCAGACCCGAGATAGATTCTCATGAGGATGGGGCACCGCAAGCTACTAAAAGGAAGAAAATTTAAGTATTGCATAGGAACAAAGTTCAGTCACCTCCCAAACTTTGGATGTGGATAGTTTGTGTAAAGGGAGTGATTTATGTACACATCATTCCTTATTGACGCGTAGCCTTTAAAAACCTCCCCAGTACCATGTGACAATTTTAAATAGTAGTTTTGTTATATTATTTGGCAATAGATTTTAAAGACTGTGGCTGGGAGTAATACGTTATAAAGTGACTAAGAATGAAGTAATGGCGATGCTGGTATTAATATGATCACTCTGTCTTCAGGCGTATAGGTGTGGACCCAGACAGCACTTTAGGATTCTGTGTAATCGCAAGGAAACCATGACACAACCGGAAAACTCAATGCAGTAGAATACAAACCCATGGAATGTAATTCAGGTCTGAGGACGTTGTGAGAAGAGCGGTTTAAGGTCTAGTGTTTAACAAGTAGCATCATGTGACCACGGCAAAAAATGTGTTCCTTGACAACTCTTAAAACATGAAGAATATCAACTGCAGCTCTTGGGCACAGGAGCTTGCAATCTATTATATGCACATAACTGTGAACAAGAATTGACTAAGTTGGCGGGAGTAAGACTGTAGCCAGGAGACTGGCAGAGAGGCAACTCAAGCCGGAGGGTCGCTTGGGGTAAGTAATTGGATGGCTTAGGTCTTTCTTAACTGGGCATTGATAGTTTTATGAAGTGCTACATTATATATAAGTATCAAGTTAATTTGACGGAGAACCTCTGCTAACATTGACTTGAATGAGCACTAATAATACAGTGTTTCGTGTTAAGGTGTTGTTAGCTTACAATTCTCATTGTGTCAGTGGTGTAACAATCTACATCTACTCCCTTCCACTTATTCAGTAGATGATCACATGGACTTGCAGCTGTTATCAGGAAGTATGTATTTAATTCTTATATAGTAAGGTTCTTTTAGTTATATATTCTTATGTCTCTGATGATTTATAAGTCCAATTGTTCCACGCTTTATTTTGAGTGAGATTGGGGAAATGAAGTTAATCACAGTTTTGATTAGTCTTGTATATTTGAGCATTGCACAGTTAAAGTGTTTCTTGGTAGATAAGGAATGAGTACTCCTGTTGGAAGATTGATAAAATAAAGGTAAATGAAGAACTAATCTTAGCATACACATCCAGCCAAATAACATGAATGTGAAGTTTTTTCTTTATCTATACTTCTCAAATGAATCAAAGTAGCCTCTAGCCCTGTCAGGAATACATTGTGTACCTTCCAAAGTAACAGATACAAAAATGTTTACCCCTCAAAACGTTCATGAAGTTCAATGATGTTCCATTCATGCAAAGTGAGTGCCCCTGATCGGTCTCAGAACCTGGCAAACTGCTGTCGTGCAGGGCATAAGACATGGCAAAGTCAGCCCATCTCCACACCTGCAAATAAAATGAATACAATTCACAGACAAAACACGCAACGCTTTTGTGGATTACAAGCTTGGTTGAGGGTGATGGGAGTTGTGGACCACAGCATCAGATGCACGAGAAAAGAAAAGGACTGACGTACTTGTGAAAATGTGTCTCTACTTTGACCTATTCTGTGTTACGCAGTGAAATGAGCATGTCATGTAGTGGGCCCTATAGATAAAAATATATATATACATAAAAACCCATACCTGACAAAAACCATAAAAATCTGTACAAGTTGTCCCCCCAATTTGATAGTTGCATTAATATATTTTGTGGGCTGAATTGATTTAGGGGCAATTTTAATATTAATAAACATATATAATCAAATCTTTAATTATTTTAATATATTATTCATACTAAATTAGATTAGAATATACATCTAAAAACAGTGGGCGCACGAAAAATTAAAAAGGAGAATTCCTGGTTAAGGAAAAATAGTGAAAAAATGCTAAAGTATCCAATTTTTGGGGCACGAAACACCCTCTGTAAAAAGAAAAGAAAAAAAAAAGGGGGTTCATGCATCAATTTTGCCTTTTGGAATTGCAGAAAGGCTAGTCAGGGGTGAAATAAATGAATGGATCTTTAATGGTTGTCAATGTACCCTGTATCTGGCATAATGAAACCTACATAGTAGTAGTGTTTGTTTTAATGAATAGTAGAGAAACAATAACTGAACAGAAGTGGCCTTTGTCCCTGTAGCTTTTTGACATCGGATGTTTAGGAAAGTGGCAGCCAGTGTGCGGGTGGCAAGTACTTCCTGCCTGTCCCTCCCCGCATTCATTACTAGGTCAAGTTAGCTGTACCTGGGGCAGGCAGGAAGTCAGGCGGCATTCCTGGGAGCATTCCAGTGTAGGTACCCGCTGTGTGCGGCTTTCTACCGCCTCCTGCTAATTACAGGCTGCGTGTTTCACCTGTCATTCTTTCAACATATTCTTTTTCTGCTTGTGATATGTATGGTTTTGAGTGTTTTTATTTATTTTTTGTTAAAATGTAAATTCTAATGAGAAGTGGTCGGGGTCATTTCTAACATATGCATCTTTGCAGAATACATATTTTGGAAACTCTTAGCCTCTGCGTTCTTCATTAAAGGGCAGTGTAGTATTACTAACAGTGTGCTAATAGGACCTAAAATAATGTATTGTAGCAAGAGAATTTCAAGCAAGTGCCTAAATTGAACGTTACATTTGAACATTAAAATGAACATTAAAATAGTGTTCTAGAGTAATAGTGCAACAGACGCAGAGCCAGACTTTTCGTTAATTATATGTATTTGCTTCAGAGCTCCCTACATAATGTGTATTTCTTTTTTTTTTTTTTAATACTCAACTTTAGTTTTTCTGCATAAATAAGTCTTAGGAGTATCTCGTTGGCTTAGTGCAGCAGCATAATAGGTCACCCCCTTTTACTGTTATATGGTACAAAAATGGGTATAGTTTCTACAGAGAGCGGGTGCAATCGGTAAATTGTAATATGCTATGGTTAGACCAGGGCTTGAAAGCCCAGGGCGCCAGATTGCCCAGGGTTTTGCAGGGCTACCATCATGAATCTGCTTTTTTAAGGGGGGTGTTGTGGCGGGTGCTGTGAGGCTCCAAGTGTGGGGGAGGGGCGAAATGCATATTAGATGACCCTGCTGGCATAAGATTGGCAGCACATGAGAGAGGGGAAGGAAGGCGAGGGAGTAGTGTATGTGATAACAATATGATTGGGGATGAAAAAAAAACTGGCTACTAACCTATTTATGGCTGGCTTCTAGATCCAAACCAAATTTGTCCAGTTACACAACGCACAAACCAGCTTGATTTAGTGGCTGCACTTTGTAATATATATATTTTATTTTCTATTCCGTTCCGGCTGACTCTCCGCAATAACATGAAAATACATAATGAACTTAACAGTATTTTTTTCCTGTGGTGGTGTTGGGAGAAGTGAGAGACAAGGCAAAGTTAGTGAAAAGATAGTAAGTATATTTTTAACCGTGTGATTAGCTCTCCCTTGCATGTCCCTCTAGACACAAGTCGGGTAGGAACCGAGCTCTCACGTGTCCTTCAGGCCCGCAGCACCATGCCTAGCATATGGAGGGTTTTATCTGGGGAAAGCTGATTATACCACGGATCTTAACGTGAGGCTTTTCCTGGGACTGGCCTGTTCGGCTGCTAATTGATCTTGTGTGTGTCCTGCGAATCCTACCCTGTGTGGAGTGCATGTGCTTATTATGTATGTGTAATCAAGTGATGTTTATAGGAATTTTCTAAAATGAAATGTGGATTGTTTTATCTCGTGTTATATTTAAAGTGGATCTGTCATTCTGGTTACCACACTCGAAGTGTTCTTGACCTGTCTTAACAGGTGCCCTGATTTTCCGCAACCTATCTTGGTAGCTAAAAACACTTGGTTTAGTGCACAGTCTCTTGTATTTGGACTCCCTGTGGAGGTGCACTATAAGGAGCTTCTAGATTCCGAGGTCACTGGTAAACCGTTTCGCCTGTTCGCCAGTGGGTCCTTTTGTGTTCAAATGCCGGGGCACCAGACACCTCATGAACCCGGGTATTGGGTAGAACTTTTAATTGAAGAAGTTGAATCAATTCTTTCGATCTAGCTTTTCTATGGCTTGTCTTATGTGCTGAAATTTGGGCAAGACTGGCCAGTGTGCATTTAACCTGTGGGAGAACTCTTTAACTTTTTGGAATGCTCTGTTTGGGTAAATCAGTAGGTTATGCCACTAAAAATGGCCTGCCTACCCAGACTGTGGCACAATTTGTTTTGCAGGGTTTCTTTTCAAGGCAAACCAAGCAGGGGCACAGTGTTATTTACAGAAATGTCCAGACTTTATACGGTATGATACGCTGTTCAACAGAAGATATTGGAAGATGTTTCAGAGCAGTGGATTGCATAGATTAGCCCTCTAGCAGAGGTGGTGAGGCATGAATAACATAATTTCTGAGAGATACTCCTTGCTTTAGGAAATGTATATTTATACCAAATAATATATTTACACACATAAATTGTTTGGTGTTAGAAGAGACCTTTACCTTTTAAAAGCAGCTAAATAAACTAGGAATCAAGCTAAACATAGATGGTATTCTAGTTCATTCAGTCGTTTGGTGTGGAGTTTTAGGAAAGATTGTTCTATACACCATACTAAACCCACGGATAACGTCAAAAATCTCCTGGGATTAGAGTTTTTCTCCCAAAAAAGGCAGGCTCTATGCTCAATTTCTCCTCATACTTGGTTCCTTGCCAAGTATCCTCAGAGACTAGTGAGTGGGCGCACAGATTGCAAGGAAACTTCTCAGCCTGGTAAACATTGCAGAAAGCCCACAGAATGTTGGAGGCCTGGTGACATCACAGCCTGGCCATGAATGGCCCCTTTAAGAGGGCTGTGACATCACACTCACGTGTCCTAGAGCACAAGCTGGAGTTTCCATAAGCTGCTTCAGGTTAGACGCTCGAGCTCAGCATCATGCTGGAGGTAAGAAACCTACAACTCTGCACCAAATCCCTCCTCATGCCTCGTCCTTTAACCACTTCACAGCACACATGACGGATGTCGTGACATAGCTGTGACGGTTTCTCAACGTGAGATAAACAGGGCAGTGGGCTGTATCTGCAAACAAATAAAAAAAAAAACAAAAAAGCAACAAGTGCCTCAGCTCTTCTTTATTTTGTTTTTCTTTCTGTGTTTTTGGGAATAAAGGGCTGAAATATTGCAGTTTTCAGAATTATAGCATCGATGATTAATGAAAAAGGTTGATCTATTATACTGAATGAACTGCATCAAATGAGATCAAAGCACAACCCAGTAACCAAAGAAACATCCTTACATTGTATTTCAGTAACACATGCAACAATGTTTTGAAAGCATGCTAAAGCATTGTAAAAAATGCCTATTTGATATTCATTTGTGTTTTAATTAACTTTTTTGTATTTCACTAGAACAAATGTGTTTTATGAAAGTGGCATAGAAGTAGTAATCTAGAAAAAAACACACTTTTTATATAGACACAAAAATATTCCAATTTTAAACGGTGACCCAGAGAAGCAGTGTTGCAGATTAGATCCTGGATTTCTGCAATCTTCAGGACATGCTGTATTTAGTGGCATATGCAGTATAGCTGTCATTGTCCAACCTTACAAACACAGAATTTGATGGTTGAGCCATTTGCCCCTTAATCATTCCTTGGTTTTGTTTTGCTTTATGCCCATGCAATGCATTTTTAGTTCGCTAAAAACCTTCATGACCATCACATGATCGACCAAGTCTTCCAGCGAAGGGAGGATGAATGAACCACTAGGTAGCGGTGTACGTGCCACTACTTTAATCATGACGTTCCATGCCGGCCAATGTTTTCATGATGAAAGTGGCGGCATGCACATCTGTGTACACCGCTACAACCTTTTTAAAAAAATAAAGCATGCCAACAGGATAAATCAACTTTCTGGCACACTGGAAAAGCTATCTGATCCCTAGGGGATCAGCCCTTATGCCACAGCCAGCTACCGCCCTCCCTCCACCTGCAAACCAAAAATAAAATCAATCAAAAATTTAAAAAACTTACCCTACACCCACATTTTATAAATGTTGTTATTTTTTTAAAAAAAATATGTAAATGAGCTGATGGCCATCTGTGGATTACAACTCCCATCACCTTCAATCAGTCTGATGATTAGAGTATTTGGAGTTGTAGCCCACAAAAGTCTACCTTGTATTATGATTTTTTTTTTTTTTTTAAGAAAAACACAAAACATAAAAACGGCTGCATGACAATAGCCTAAAATCTCATAGTAAAATACCTTGGGTTGTCTAATTTTTTAGAAATTGGTACTTTTTAGGTTGTTGTTTTCATTCATGTAAGGCATTTCCAAACGCAATGTATTTTGGTCAATTAAACTACTTTAGTGGCAAATTTGCTTTTTTTCACATCTCTCCTCTAAGCTTTGCGTATTGAACTCCCTTTGTCTTTACTGATTTTTTTTTTTTCTTCCTGTATTTTTAGAGGTCAGAATGTGAATTATAATATGATTGGTTTTTTTTTTTGGTTTTCTTCCTACAAATATACTATGCGGATCTTTGTAGTTCTAAATGTTTAATACCTATAAAGTATAGGTGAAGTGATCCTTTGAGTAGTAGTATATGTGCCATGCTGCTGTGACAAATTTAAACATTATTACTGTTTTTTATATATAAATCTGTACCAATTTGTCATGTATGCATAAATATAAAATATTGAATTCCCCAGATAAAATAAAAAGTAAACAAAAAAGCCCTTGTTGATAAAAAGTAAGTGAGGAGTAATAAATGAGTCTTAAGCGTTAGAATGAACTTAACTAGGTAGAAAACATTGTTTGTCTATGATTGTTTCATTGACAAACACACATATTGATTGTACGGCTGCTGTTTATACCAACAGTAGGTGGAAAACTGTAAAGTAAATCGAGTCGGTGCCGTGCCTGCCTTTGTTAGACTGCAGAGCTGCAAAGGGAATGATACAAAATGAAAGCCCGTTTTAGCAGGGGCCTCCTTGCCTTTCATTTTTAAAAGTCTATAAATCATGTGATGGGCTACTTGTTACGTTCAGACGTACATCGCTTCCGAATATGATGGCGCTATATAAATTAATTGGTGCAATGTACCCTAGAATGTATCCACATTTTGGCTCTCTGTACTTTTGATGGCCAGATACACTAAATAAGTATGTCGCCATACATGGCATAGCGTATAAAGTCAATGTCCAGGTACTGGGTTGGATTACTCCTTGGGGGTCATGGCTCTAAGCAGTCAGGTCAGCTTTGTCTCGGACCCTGTCCATGGTACTGATACCCCTGGCCTCAATACACCTCCATATGATTAATAATACTATTAATACTATGTGTAACATTGATTAAGTATTTTGTTTAGTTTGTACATAGCTTATTTCCTTTTAGCCGTGTATTTCCATGGATACTTGTAAAGTACAAGTCATAACTTCTTGCCTGCTTCGCTGTCCTACCTGTTGCTTTTGGTGGTATGTGACCTATTGTGGTCATCAATCATGGTAACAGGACTTATAGGTTAGGCTGTAGGACCCATATTTTAATAGAAAACATATTATTGACCTGAGGACTTGCTATCTGAACTTAGCCACTGCTATGCATTTATGAATTATTTTCTGTCATCCTCTGAATTAAATTCAGTGGATGTTTGCAATGAAATAATCATCACAAGTCATTGAAACATAACTAAAATTGCACAGCACTGGTTAGTTTAATACAATTCTCTATTACAGACAGATTATAGTCAATTCTATCCCAAAAAGTCTTTTTTTCTGTTGTTTGTTTATTTAAACCTTGTTCTTTGACATTCCAGCACATGAATGAGAATGATTGTAGTTAAAGCTGGAGTGCCAGGGTTAGCGTAGATGATGCCTGTTGCCATTTTTTTTAAGTAATGTAAAAGTAAAGGCATGTTGATTCTTGAATTGTTATAGCACTTTATAGAGGAATCTATGAGGCTTATAAAATGTTCTGAAAGTTCCTCCTATTCAGGTGTGTGCCTCCCCCCTCTGACATCCTTCTTTGTCTTTATCTGCCGTCTCCATTTTTCTACTCCATTGTGCAGGTGTTAGTCTCGCTCAAGATCAAATGCCCAGGGTTAGTGGTTGAAGGCATGGTAAGACACACCAGGCACGGCATTGACCCAACCACCACCCCACACGTTATATTACCACTGTGTTGCTGGGATGTTGGGGGCAGTGCTGCCAAGCAGATGTGCTCAGAGTGATTGCCGCTGGGTTGGGAGGCTCAGCTCAACCTTCACTAATCTGCAGTGAGAGGTGGAGACAGAAGAGAGCTGCTGCCAGTGACACAGAAAGGGAGGGTGCGTTGTGTACCCAGCAGTGGGGGGGGGGGCGTGAAGCTGCAGTGCAGAACTGCGACAGCCTTTTGTATGGACAGCCCTATCTCTGCTTCAAAAGGATGCAATGCAAATGCTTTATCAATCAGACTCATAACTCGGGGATTCTGTGTCATGTATACAGGCCGTGCTGGACTTTGTTGAGAAAGCTACATCTGCACAAGGTGCATCTTCTTATGACTGTGTATTGATGCAATAACACTTTGTGTTTTAGTGTATATTTGGTGTCCATGGATCAGCCCTGAGCAAGGACATGGATTCTACCTTTAAACGCTGACCCGACGATCTTATTGGACTGAACCTACAACTATCCTGTGTTTTTTTTTTTTTTTTTTTTTAATCGTTACACGTGAGCTACTTGTCGGGTAACAGAGGATCATGATTTTTGACAGAGAAGACCGCTACTTCTGTTAGCCGGCGGTAAAAGCGTCTAACCTTTTGTTATGGCTGCTTGACATGCTCAGAATATACACAGAAGTGACTGACTGCAATTGCAAACCTATATTACTCTGCTTGCTTTGGTTGTTGACGTTCTCATCTTCTGTTTCCCTCCTTTGATTCTTGCTATTCTTTATTGCAAAGGAGAAATGTTTTTTTTTTTTTTTTTTTTTTTTTTTGAGGCGGCGGAAAATATACGAGATATGATATCTGGATATCTTGAGACATTTTCCACATTTTTCTTTTAAAAATAAATGGTGTGAGCAATGCGTGCTCACTGTCCTTGTCCATTTATATGCTTTGTAATGTATATCTTATCCACTGTGGATTTTGTCTTATTGACACCTTGATGCCAGACTGCCGCTGTCCTGGCATCCCTGGAGGACATGGGGGAGAAATCTGACTACCAGAGGCTTCCATGCGCCGAGGGCAGAGAAGAGGAAGAGGTAACTCGATCATTGTTATTCCTACCAATAACAATGTGCATAACTAAATGCACAGCCCGAATCGGTTTGAATGTGCACTAACACTGTGTATCACGGGGATTAGTTAGTGATTTAGCATAAAGCTGAGTGCCTATTGCTTTTTTATTGTAGGCAATGCAAATATCCATTGAGATTAACATTTGCGCAAATAATATGTAGGTCGTTGCAAATAAAACACTTGACCTTGTTATTCGTATGTTCCTAGTAACATCTGGATGGAAGAAGAAGAATTTTTGTTATTCCTTAGGGATTTCTTTAAACGGTCTGTGTCTAGCTCCATCCATTTTTTTTGTATTAACACATAGACAAACAAAATGAGAAGGTTTGTGGGTTTTTTCTTTTCCTTTTTCACCCCTATAGATACCATCCCTCTCTGTTATTTCTCTCCTTCCATGCTTGTTAAGTAATGAAATTCCTCCCTGGTTGCCCAGAGGTCTCCATAGTAACTAATCAGTTGCTAACTACTGATTGGTTGCAGTCTTGTACCATGAACCAATTAAACAGCATTTTGAATCATATCCTCACTATGGTAATAATTTTTTTAAAAAAAACCTTTTCTCACACGCGAAATGATCTGGCTAAGTGTTGGTTGTAGAGATTATACGATATTCTCAGTTAACTACAGCAGTTAATAAATGTATCCGTTTATTAAACTGTATTGGAATTCAGCCTTCAGTGATTAATATGTGGTGAGTTTATTTATAAGGGCATCATAGTATATGGCTCTCCATGAGAAACGTGTAGTTCTGTATGTGAGAGAATTGGTACGTAGGCAGTGAGGAGAGCCAATTGTTTTGCAACCAATCAATGAAGAATATGTATGCAAATGCTTTGTAAATACTTTAATATGCATTATTCAACCCGAATTAAAATGAATCACTTGCCCTATGTGATCCTGATTTTCCTGCCACGGTTGGTGCTTGGATCAGCCTATCGACAAAAGGAAAATTCAATCTTGTTAGAGTCCCTGGAACTCTAACAGTGCAAGCTTAGGAGATGGGGTAGGGGTAAGGAAAGGCAAATGCTTATCCCTCCATAGATTTGCAAAGAAGGCCAAATGAAAATTTAAAGGCACCTCTCAGCAAGTGCATATGGTGGTTGTATTGTCCCTTTAAGTTATGTAATTACTAGTTGAACAGATTCGATACATAAACTGATAGGTATGACATAGCTCTCACCTCTATGAAGGATGCTAATGTGAATTAGTTGATTTGTGATATTTGTTGCCACATGTGTGGGTTTATAGCGATGGGGAACCTTTATGTTAAAAGGAGTGATTGTGTCTCTGTTACAGGGTTCCCCTAAGGACTGGATAAATTTCACCCAGGGATTCTATATACCATATTGGCTCGATTATAGGCCGCACCTGAATATTGGCCACACCCTAAAAGTTAGGTGCTTTTTTTAAAGAAAATATTTTCTTAGTAAAAATCCGCTTAGTGGAATAGATATGCTGCCACTCTGCTCTCCCTGAGATATGCTGCCACTCTGCCCCCAAGATGTGCCCCCCTAGACTTACCAAAGCAGACTCCCGGGTGTCTTGCGAGGCCGGCGGGGGACATCTGCGCAGTACGCGTAGACAACTTCCAGGGGAGTTGCTGGCAAGGGAGATTGTTAAAGCACATCGTGCAGATGTGCCGGCAGCGGAGGTTGTTTACGCTCACATCGCCGGAGCCGGTAAACGTCTGCACGATGTGGGAAGTTCCGGCAAGGGAGATTGTTAAAGCAAATCGTGCAGATGTGCCGGCAGCGGAGGTTGTTTACGCGCATCGCCGTAAGACTTAAAGTGTGTGGGGGGGAGTGCGGCCTATAATCGGGCAAATACGGTATATATATATATATATATATTGCACATATACTGTTGTATTTCCTCTTGCATTGTTTAATACCCAAGAAGAGTACCTGCCTAGCTGTGCTGGCCTCCTTTGTGCATTAAACACAAAATGTATTCAAATCTATGTACCTTAAATGTAAATGTATTTAAACTTTTAGTCTGCCTAAGCACTGTTTGGTGCCTCAGCAGTGAAAGCTTCAGAAACTATCCCATGGAAGGAGTGTGTGTGTGTGTATATGAATATATATATATATATATGACTTTCTCTGTGTAGTCTGCTTTTGCATGCCTTGTGATTGTAGCACAGCTGATGATGAGTACAGAGTAATGTACATATTTTAGAGGTTAAGTTGTTTGGAACCTTGTCATTTATAGTAAAAGCAGTGGAGTAGAGGTCTCATCAGAGGTCTGCGGTGCAGTTTTTCCGGTGTTGCGGGCGGGAGGTCAGACAATCTACCTGCGGGTCCCAGTAATCCTGCGCATTCCCGCAAGCTTGCCTTTGCGTTGCTCGCACACAGCGTTTCTTCTCTTGTTCCGCTCAGGAACCCACCGGTGTCACGTGAATTTACGTCGCATCACGTGACTCTGCTCTATTCCTGCTCCCCCTGGGTGGGACAAGAGAAGAGATGCTGTGTGCGAGCAACGCGAAGGCAGCCTTGTGGGAGTGCGTGGAAAATCTGCCAATCAGCTAAGGGGGAGTTTTTATGAACGTGTATGCATGATTGAGGGAATGAATGAGTGAATGAATGTTTGCGGGAGCAGGCAGTATTGGATACATATGTTGGGGGAGCAGGCGGGAGTGGAACACACATGTTCTGAGATCAGCAGTAATGGTCAGAAATTCAGCGGGAGCGGGATTAAGAGAACAGTCCCACGCAGGGCTCTACAGTGGAGTCACATAAGCTTTCAAGACCACAGAGATCTACTACATAATTCTTAGTTTTTCTAGCTCACTGATCAGTGAAGCGAGTGTGTCCAGGTTAAATATTTACCAAATTTTCAGTACGTTTCCTATATCTCTGCATTTTTATTCATTAAAGTTGGCAGGAACGTTTGCAGTTCCGTATGTCTTCACTTATAGACAAACCCCAGTGAGCCTCTGCTCCAAGAATAGCCCTGTATAAAACATATTTAAAGTGTGTTTATAGTGTTAGCATTTCCTATGGACAGCTTACATATGTGTATGTATACTTATGTATGTATGATATTTTGAAGTCTTTTTAGTCAAAGATACATGGAATGAACCTTCGATCTGAAAAAGAACTCACTGAGGTCCTAAAAGCTCATGCAGCTTTTGTTTTTAGTTTTCCTCTTTTTGTTTGTTGGCTCAATAAACGTCTTATTAACCCCTTAATGACAAAGCCCGTACATGTACGGGCTCAAAATGCATTGTTTTCGATGGGTTTAGGGGCCGCCCATTGTCCTTAAGGGGTTAAAAACAAGTGACACAATAAAACATTATTAAAAACAAAGTTTAATGCTTTCTTTTTGTACAGATAGATGAGATGGAGGTGTTTATCACTATACCCCATTATAAGTTATATGTTTGCTCCTGTAAGTTGTAACCATCTTATGTTGAAAAACCTATTGTTTCGGAATAACAGCCAGTTTACTATACACAAGAGTTTGGTTGCTCTTCATAGTGCAGTATGGATTTTCTGCTCCGTTACACACACGTAGATCTGAACACCAGCTTTCTATATTAATGACAAGTCTACTTCCTGTGCAAACTGCTTTGCATACTGAAAATCTGTATTCAGAAACACATGTCTATTGTAAAAGAGAGATGAGAAACAGCAAGACTGGTCCCAAAATTAATGCCAGGTCAGTAGCTAGAATATATTGCAGTGCGTTGGTAACCATGCCACTAAAAGCCTTGATTATATCTCGATGCTTTCTTTTGGTGGATTATGTACAGTGATGTAAGGTAACTACCCTAGTTAAGGCTTTATTCTACTACCTCGTGCTAAATGCCACACGTGCTTGCAAAGTCAGACCTCTAATGGGCCCGTGTGAGGCATGTTCCCTCGAAAGAACAAACATGTCCTACACACCTTTAATGACAACTTATATACGCAGTGCAGGATCACTGTATAAAGGTTGGTTCTTCTAAAAATATTAATTACAAGAGGTATTCGGATGTTTTAGCTGTCCATTGGGACCAGAGACAGGTTCTGTTACCTCAAAGTTAAGAGGATGGTTGCAGGTGGCTCGGCCTTAATTAGGAGAAACGAAGAGGGATGTAACTAACATCCCTCTATCTGAAATCATGGTCTCTGCTATTTGTACACTGGGAGGATGTGTGAATTAGTCAAAAATAAGGTTGTTTTTATGTGTAGAGTAAATCGTTATTGTGTGAGCTCATTTGCTACCTTTTCGCTAGTAAGAGATAAGATTATTTCTGTGTCGGTTGATAAGGAGGACCTAAAGGAAGGTCATTTTGAGATGGGCAAAGTAAGGACAGGCGAGAAGAATGTATCCTGGTGAATGGAGCATTGGGGCTACCTACCCAATTCTCATAACGTATGTGAAGAAGGCTGCCGATACCATGTGTGTTAGGAGGAAGTAAGTGAGAAGACTATGTATCAGATGCTTGTTTTAATATTTCACTGTTAGATATATTCATAGGAATGTTGGTATTGGGAAGGAAATATTTTTTCCTTGTACACTAACTCATATAAGGGTAATAAAATGTTTCCGTTCTTGCTGCTTTGTTGATAATGCACATGGGCATGTCGAAAGGGGCCGGTGCCCTGAGTGTGTAAGAATGCAGACTCCTGGGCTGCGATGCACTTCCTTTCAATACGTTGTGGAGCTTCACGTTTACATGTGAGATGAGAATTGGTTTTGTGTTTCTTTGTCTATAGTTGTGTACTGTCACCTACATTGGCTCTGTGTGTACTTATTTGTAGAACATAGGATTTTAAGAAAAATATTTTGTTTTAGTTACTTTCGATTATTTCTTTTGGCATATACTGAGAAGTAACGGGGAAAAGGAAGTGCTTTATCTTTTTTTTTTGTTTCATTTTTTGTATTGTAATCATGTGATTAATGGCTTGGCATAAACTGGGCATTTATGAATAGGGGTATTTAGCCACAGTGTATATAGTAAGTATAAACTATATAGTTAACATACTATAAAGTGATGCCGCAAGGTCCACCAAACTCAAAACTACCCCAACATGCAAAGGGATAAAGTTCCCATTTTATAAAATCCTGCTGGATCTAGTACTGAGCTGGAATCAGTGTCACCTCAGAGGTTCACTTGGATTATGTAGGTCTCAGGTTTCATGTATAAATCTTGAGAAGAGGTGAACCCAGCTGGTACCGGAGTTCTCAGATCGCGAAGTGTCCCGTTTTATAAAGTGAATCTTTGTGCTTGATTCCGGAAAGTTGGCTTGACTGAAAACAGGGACCATGTGATCAATAGAAAACTATGAGAGTTGCAGTGACCAATCACATTTGTGCTGTACATTCATGTTTTGCTAGTATGCATGCTATTGGCTGCCTTCCTATCGATGGAAATTCTTCTAAGCGTGTGTAAGAAATGAGTATTCTAATGCTTCCAGGTTTCAGGAGAGGAGGAAATGAGGCAGAAATCTAAAGAATGGATTGATTTGCATGACGCAAAATGCTTTTGGTGATTAGACTGTAAACAACCCCGCTGAATTTTGTCATGGACTCCTGCCCTGAATCTTCAAGAAACCTTGTAACACCCATGACTGTGGCATATGCATCTTTTTCTACATAAACGGCTTGTATGCTGGATGTAAATGTCCAAAAGTTGTAAATACCCCTGTTTTAGTATTTTTTCCTTTACGTACGTAAGTAAAAATTGTGATACAAGCTGCTATGTACGCCAGTTCCCAGCACATTATGGCTTAGAGCATTACATGGAGCAGGTAGGGTGTCAAAGGTTTTTCTTCCTGCACCAGTTCACTGTTTTGTGTTTCTGAAATCCAGCAGAGCACCGTGCTGTAGCAATGCAGGGGTTAAACTTAGTGTCCCACTGATAACATAGCATTTTGAAGCACGTGTTTGGGATACATGGATATCCCTTCCTAGGTGTTTGTTTACGTGTAGCGTGGGAATGCAGCCTCCTTACAAAAATGCATTGCTAAAGGTGCAGACTCAGGAATAGTAAATTATATCAAATCATAAAACAAAGTCCATGGGATTGCATTAATTTAACATATATACTGGTAATATTGTTAAAAACAAAAATTGAGGGAGTCTTGAGCTATGCACAGTCATATCAACAGATGTGATTATTGAACACTGGCTTGTCTTTCTTTAGTTCACAAACTATACATTTGTTTTGGTATTGCATATAGACATTGCTTGTGCTCAAATCACTTAAAGACACAATGCTGCCATCATATGCACCTTTAAAGTGATGCATTTCCCCTTTGGTAATGCAAGACGGTATTTGGATCAGAATCACGTCCCAATGTATTGGTCTTTCCTTGCCCCTGCTATTTGGCTTGCATGAGATGCATTCTGTCGAATCTCTCCTGCTTGCCAGTATGCATGCATGCTATACCCACCGCCAGCCAGCCTTAGCAGGCGAGTTAAGAGGGTCTACTCAGACTCCAACATTTGCAAGAAGAACTCCCATACAGCTACTTTTAAAGGCAACACCGAAACACACACACAGGACACCAGGACAGGCTTTGACACCCAGACACACACACCAGGACAGGCTCGGTCACACTGACACCCAAACACACACACCGGGACGGGCTCTGTCACACAGACACCCGCATCAGGACAGGTTAAGCTACACAAAGCATAAAAAATGCTTTCCACACCGGTTTGTTGTTTCTCAGGTTTATAGTTTATCTGCTATATTGCAGCCCGCACACATTTTACATGAATAAAAACCAACTTTTGGGGCTGAAAAATGAGTAGCATGATTTTTTTGTGTGTTTTTTTGTGATTTTTATGTTCCAGATTTGGTGCATTCTAAACACTTCTGTCTAGATCTTTGATGGTAGCCAGTTCTTCATTCAAATCTGCTTTCGTATAGCCTTTCTCAAGGAATTTCTTATACGCATCATTTGGCTTTTCAGGACGCTTTTTAGCCTAGAGGGATTATGATAACTGTCTTGGCTAATAAAAATGTTCACATCCATTTTTTTTTTTTAATTCTTTTTGGTTTTTATTAAATAATCTTCTACAAAAATCCAAACATTGGACACTAACTTGGCTATTGAGCTCTATGTTAACATTATTATTAAGGCATTTTAAAACGTCTGGTTTCCTTTCCATATAATGAATACATCATCGATGTATCTACTATATAGGACCTGATTTGCACGTCAGCCATGCCCATCCCAGACCGAATGGTTCTCTGTCGGCCGTAAATATGTTTGCATAGCTGGGACGAACCCGGTTCCTGTAGCGGTTCCTCTTTCTATTTCTAAAATTCTTCTTTAGGCTACACATCCTTTATCATGAAGTATGCTGGTGTATAAGGGTGTTATAGCTCCTGTCACAAGAAAGTAGTCTGATTCCCATTTTATTTGTTGTAAGTGAGTTATGATTGTCTGTGTCCTCCAAGTATGCCCTAGTTTTTTGTACTGTTGGCTGTAAACATATCAATATATTCTGATAAATTGCCAAGTAACGACTCCACACCTGATACGATTGGTCTTCCTGGTGGGTTATTAATATTTTATGTATTTGGGGTAGAACATATATAACAGGTAATTTAGGGTGGCATGCATTTAAATATGTGTGCTCATTCTCATTAATAACACCCAATTTATTTCCTTTGTCTAAGAACTTGGTTAGAATTCGCTTACAGCTATTTGTAGGGTCATACTTTAGGGTCTGATAGGTATCCAAATCTGTTAATTGATGATATGCTTCTGATATGTATTGTTCCTTAGATTGTATCACTGTCCCACCCTCCTTAGCAGATGATTTTATGACAATATTGTCATCTTTCTGTAGGCCATCTACTTTTACATGCCTGTATCAGGAGTTGAATCAGAGAAGGCTTTAAATTGCTTGAGAGTCTCATTTGGGTAAAAATGCAGTGAAGTCCTTGGTAAGCAATATAGCCATACAAAAATCACTGACTCACAGGCTAAGCAACATATATAGGGTGACGGATTCCACAAAATTAATGGCGTAATGTATTCATTTATGTTGTGCGTTATATTCCACAGCTCTGTACAATGGGTGAACAGGACACAACAGGTAGTACATCACATAACAATGTTGGCTTCCAGAAACAAAACGCTAGAGGGATCCTTCTCTGATGAGCTTACAAACTAGAAGAAACGTGGTGTTTTCAGCAAGTGCTTCGATGGCATAGGTATATCCACTAAAGAAGTCCAAAATGTTTGTAGGGTTATTAGAGAATGGAACTGGAATCCTCAAATTCGTAATACCTTAAATTTGGGCAGATCTGTATAGACATTTCCCACTATAGCACTAACCTTCTGTTCCCATTCTAAAGTGTACAGCTTTTTTTTTTCTTTCTTTTATTTATTAAATCAAGCAGTCCAATGGGTCCAGAAGATTAGCAAAGCCCTCTAACCCTTGAGCCTGGGAAAATGCACGTTGGAGTCTGTGACGCTGATATACATAGGGCAAGAAAATTTTGATAAAAAAACAAAAAGAACGGTAACACCTGATAACAAGCTGATTAATACAAAAAGGGGAGTGTTGGTTTATACAGGTGTGAGAAATAAGCAAAATACCATGATGCACACGAAAAAGTTCTAGCTTGACACGTAAAAATGTCCGCCATAGTTATTTAGAATGCCTTGCGATTTCAGGCATCACACAGAGTGTACTGAGGAGACAGTTACATTTGTAACGTGGTATTGTTACCATAGCAACCAGTAGAATGTGCCTCCTGATTGAATGATCCGTTGAGTTACTGAAGTGGTGACTTTTGTAGAGAGGCGACATGTATTAAAATAAATACTTCAGGTAATCGTGCAATGGACACAGCTGACTATACACTAGGATGTGAATTAATTACGCCCTCAGAATAGCCCAAGACAAAGACTTTACTGCCATAAAAATTAAGACTCTTTTTACCATATTCTTGTAACTATTGACCTTGTTCTGGTGCTAATGTTGATTCCTTATTTAGTTTATGTTCTTGGTGTGTGCTTCCACAACCTAATCGTAATCCTGATGCCATCAAGATAATTAAATACCAAAAAGAAAAGATGTATTTTTGCATTCGTTTGGTTGTCACATAGTTCACTTTAGTCAAACAGGACAGTTCTTCCTCTAGCAGAGTAGGGGTTAAAACGATGTTGACAGAATGAGAGAATGGGACTGTTTTAAATCCCAGTGGAGGCTTCCACAGGAAATTAACTCTCCATCCTGCAGTTAAATCTGACCCCTTGGCTCTGGTTCAAACAGTTAGCCATGTGAACACCATAGAGTATCTGTTTTTAGCTGGGCAGACGTACAATCCAAGAGGACTGTGCTTCTAGGAAAGAGCTGGGACCAGAGGCTACACCCCCTGAACAACTTATTTCCGAGTGTGTTGTCAGACACACAGAGACGGCTGGGATGCAGGGATTCCAGTGAGAACGGGAGGCACGGGAGTTTTCATTCAGCTCTGATCCCTGCGGCAATTTTCTCGCTTTAAGAATGGATTATGATATCTGGAAACCCCTCATCCCGCAGGATCTGTCCTCATGAAGCCACAACCCTGGAGAGAGCATGCCTCATAGTTACAGAGGTATACAAGTGGAAGTGTGCTTTCTGCTGGACTATTTCTCTCTTTTCCATGTCTAGCTTTGCTGTCAGCCCTCCTCCCTCTGGATGTCAAAACACGACAGGAAGAAGTTCTGGGTGTATGGAGTTCTAGAAACTAACCATCCAGATAATGATACTGTGATACTGTTACTGATCCCCCGAATGCTTTTCTACAGATATAACGTGGAAAAATGGAAACGACATTTCAATTATAGCACTTAGCAATTCTGGATCCTGGATGTAGCACATTCATTTACGTAATTCTTCTGGCATTATGGGTCTTATTATCCAAGACTAAGCGATTTGCTTGCACGCAGCTTTACTTTGGATTCCCTGTTTAATTGCTGTAAACTGCACATATTTTACGGTGGTTATTTTTGTATGAAATCTGACTGCTATAATTTTCCGCATATGCTTTAGCAAAGGCATTTTTTTTACTGACCCAAACCAAACCCCTGAAATGACATCTTAAAAACATAATTTCATACAGTTTCAACTCCGTTATCAGTTGAAATTCTGATAAATTAAAATTATTTTGTTCCAAAAAGCAGGCTTTAAAAAAAAAAAAAAAAAAAGACTGTTACTCCGAAGAGGTCTTGAGATCATTTTGTTCAGCATTTTTACATATCTTTTTTGGGATTGAACATTATGCTGAAGCCAGTGTGCGAGCCGACCAGTAAAGATTTAAATTCAATCAAGGGACACAGGGATTGTCTCCCTCTGGTCCTCTTGTATTTGATCCCATAAAGGGAATGATCTTTTTTTTTTCTCATCACCCTACAAGAAGCAGAAGAAGAGATTTGAATGTGTAAGTTATTGGCCTGCAGTCACCTCGTCACCTCTCCATGCCACCGGAAAAACACTGACAACTTCCATGAGTTGGAGAAGAAAAAGCTGCATTGTTAAATTTGTTTTTCACGTGATGTTTTTTTTTGGGATGGAATAACCTGTTATTCAGAGATGAAGCGATTCCAAGCCTGGAGGAATTCTCTTCCCTTTTTCTCCCATTTTAAGATTTATAAAGTAAGTACAAAAACATTCTGTTATGCAATTGAAAGGGTGGACAAATCTTTTGCATGCAGGAAGGCCACCGAGCTTCTATAGTACCGACAGACTACTATCGGTAAGGAAGGTCCCGCAGTAATACAGTAATACAGTGCAAGCACAAAAATGAATACTTTTACTTTCATATATGTGGCGGGCTTAGTTTTAAAAAAATGTACATATATGTAAATATTTACAAATATTATAACTGGACATATCTTAAGTGAAATGCATGTGTTCTCTTAATGGAACATTAAATGAAAATACAAGCGAGAGTGTTATAGCGTTTATCATCAGCTGGCTGAGCATGATGGGATTGGATTTCCAACAAGGTTGACGGGTTAATAAATCTTTGCAAAACCATTACTGGTGTTGAGCAGAAATTGAGCTTATATCAGTGCACGTTCCTCATCCCAGATTCCTTGTTTTAAGTCAAATAAAGCATGTTTTTGCTGCTATGTGATGTATAAGATCTATAGATGGTTAATGATATTCGGGGGCATGGGTGTCGCAGGGCATTGTGCGGTTACCACCCTAATCTCCTGCGGGCTTGACTTTTTCATGCTCCCTTTGTGCCCAGTGGATAGTGCCAGAAATTCTCATTATGGTTCGTAACAAAACAAAATGCAGTGCTGAAAGATCCTGTCCCCTTATATTCGTTCAAAGCATTGCTCTGTGTTAATGCAAGTTAAATGTATGAAATCCTTTGAAGCAAGACTCCTCAGTCCTTGGATTGGAGGTGATGCTACCAAAGATCCCACAGTGGCTGGCATGCCGGTTAATCAATTGGTTTCCCATCTCTGGAAAGATCTGCCAGCATTGGAATTGATAAACACATTGTGGATTAAATTAGATTGCACTAAATTGCTTTGGACTATTAAAGAAGCGGTGAATTACTACATTCCAGGAAATGCACTGAATTAGTCCATCACGTTGTGTGATCACTGGGCTGTTAAACAAAATGAATGTAATGAGAGCTGAATATCTCTGCCAGATAGAGGAAAACGAATCGGATTTTATTCTCCGTATCTAGCATTGGACGGAGCAGTGACTTTTCTGGTGGCTGGGAAAGCTTAGCGGCCTTTTGGGGGCCTAGGAATAATAACATATTACGCGTTACTCTTTCTCACGTGAGGGTGTTTTTTACATTTATGTTAATTGTGCCCCTCTTTTAGTGCTTTTTTGGCAAACCGTGACTTTAGCCAGGTTGGACCACCGTGAGATGTATCACTATGGATTATGAAGGGGGAGACAGAGTCAAACAGCAGAATCGTTCATAGATAAATATGTGATGAACTCTCATGGATTTACTGTGCTTGGTCGTAAAGAAGACTATGCATTAAACATATCCATATACATATGTTAGGTGGTATACACTTTTTAAATCTTGGTGAGGATGCAAAGGTTGATTATTATTGTTTTATATAGCTCCATCATATTCTGTGGCGCTGTACAACATAACATAACAAGTGGTATATACCGTAATAATTTGACTTATAGAGACAATATGTGAGGAGGGCCCTGCTCAAACGAGCTTACAAGCTAGAGGGAGTTAGATCTATCCTGTATTGTGTTGAACTCTCCATTGATAAATGACGGAGGACCCCCGTCCTTACTGGGTTTTGGCCTGCTTTCGTGTAACAGAAAGCTGATCTCACATGCTTCCAACTCTGTGTTTTGATTTTCTTTAATTCTCCAAATA
Source organism: Spea multiplicata (assembly GCA_009364415.1). NCBI lineage: Eukaryota > Metazoa > Chordata > Amphibia > Anura > Pelobatidae > Spea > Spea multiplicata. Next base: position 30,278 of record VKOC01028812.1, read on the forward strand.
CTATCACTGGAGACTAATTGTGGCCGAATCATCCTGGTTTTCACTGAGCCATAAATGGAATTATTGAATTTCTTCATTGAAAAAAACGTTTTAGAAATATGTAGAAAATTGTTGGATATCGCTAAGATGATGTTCTTAAGAGAAGATTGGGGCCAGAATAAAAAAAAAACCACACACAATCTCTGCATGTTTACCCATCCCCCGGCTCTATATCCAGTCCTCTTTTCTGTCACTGACTAAGCAATGATTTTGGTAAGGAAATTCTATTTACATTGCCAATGATCGTCCATAACATGGCATCAAACTAGGGCTGCAACAACTAATCGATAAAATCGATAATAATCGATAATGAAATTCGTTGCCAACGAATTTCATTATCGATTAGTTGAATCGATTATTATCGATTATAAAATGAGTGTTTTTTTTAGAGCAAATGCTCTGAAAAATC
>VKOC01028817.1:0-10149 GCA_009364415.1 Spea multiplicata
AAACTTCCAGGATAGCTTTGGTAAGATAAAAATTAGGGTGTCCAAAGTTTCTATATGTTTCTATAGAACGACTCTTGTTTTTGGAAATATTTTGGAGGAAACCGGTTAATATTTAAGTTCCTTTTTCCTTTAAGAGCATGTATAGATAGACTGAATATTGCATTGTGTAAAAATTGAAGGCAATTGATTGAAATGTAAGTTCTTTTTTTCCATTATGCCACATGAAGCTCCCTAAAACACAAGCTTAATGTCACTCATTTGTAAATTGAGAATCCAAAATCCATGAAACTTCAAACATAGCTTTGGGAAGTTAAAATTTTAGGATGTGTAAAGTTTTAAGGCAATTGATTGATGTTTGGACACATTATAGTACATTAAGTTCCTTCTCAATTATTCTGTTCACATCAAGTATCTTAAATTAAATATGAATATTATTTTGTATATTTGACCAAGTGTCCGGAAAAGTTCAAGATATCTTTGAATACATTGAATGTTATTTGGTGAAGAATTTTAGATGTTTAATATTTAAGTCATTTGTTTACATTGAGACACATTAAGCACCCCCCAAAAAAGCTTAATGCCAGGGAATATTTAAGTTCCTTTTCCTACGTTAAGCCCTATTAAGTTCCTAAAAAAAGCTAAATATCATTCATTTACAAAGTGAGAATACAAAATCCATAAAAAGCTTCAGGGCAAATGCGAATGAAGTAGGACGTACGCGTCTACGAAGGGCTTGTCCCGAGTAGCATGTTTGGCGGGGGCTCACCTATCTGAATACCCACGAGCTGGGTCTTGAGACCCGATATTCGAGCCCTGGAGACTGGGCCGATTGAGCCGACCACGGGCTGATCTCTGGAGCCGGTCTTGCCTCGTGAGACTCGAGGCCGGGAGTTGACGCCTGAGAGCAGATGACCGGGAAGTAGGAGTGGTCCTCTAAGCCCCGGTAGCTGATCCTCGGGACCCGGGAGCCGACGCCCGGGAGCCGGAAGTTAACGACCGGGAACCGGGAACTGACACCCGGAAGCCGTGAGCGAACCGCTCGGGAGCCAGGACCAGACCCCTTAGGACCCTTCGGGACCCTCGGGAGCCGCGAGTCGAGACCGGACGTCTCAAGTGCTGGGAGCGGATCCCTGAGACCCGGGAGTGGACACCGGGAACCGAGAATTTTGGAAAGCGGGAGACGAGTCCTGAGAACCTTGGAAAGCCCTCCAGTAACTTGGTAACAGAATACCGGCTTGGTAACAGAGCGGCATTGCAGAAGATCAAACGCATTGAGTAGGCCTCACCAACGTATCGCAAGTATATTTAAATAAAGAATATGAAGATTCGATGATTTGGTAGGGAGATACCTTTTTTTTTTTTTGGACATATAAGCTATAATCTGAATATAATGATGAATCTTAGTTTCTAAGAATAGTAAACAAATCTGGTATACTTTATATTTAGTACTTTTCATTAAAAAATACACGCTGGGGGAATACAGCTTTGAAGTTATATAATTCATTATGCCACCTAAGATTGATAAATCTGAGAGATTAGATAAAATGGATAAAGGCGACAAATGCAGGAATATTAATAAATCTAAAAAACCGCAATCAATTAGCACTTTCTACTCACCTCGTAGTCAATTAAGTATTTCTGATTCACCTGACAAATCTTTGATAGATCATTGTTTGGAGGAAACTGATTTTTCTCATCAAGCCTATATATCTCAAAAAGACTTATCAGGAGCCTTGGAGTTATTATATCAGAAAATAAAGTCTGATTTAGACAACAACCTTAGAGACTATAAAGAGGAGATATCCACTTTAAAATCAACATTGCTTCGCCACACTGAAGAGATCTCTTTATTACAATCAACAATTAAAGACTTAAAAACACAAAATGGAAATGTATATATGGAGATTAAGAAAATGGAATATAAACTAGCTGACTTAGAAGATAGCTCTAAAAGAAAAAACTTGAGAATTAGAGGAGTCCCAGAAAAAATAACCTACCTTGAACAATACATGAAAGAACTTTTAGCAACGTATATGGATCCTAAAAATTGTGGCCCATTACCAATTGGAAATGCTTATAGACTCCCTATTCCGTCTAATTTAACACGAAAGGACATTGGAAGGGATATTATTGTCACTTTTTCTAATCTCTCAATAAAAGATCAATTTCTCAAAGAATGGAGGAAGAATCCACAAAAAAATAAGACGTTATCTTTATCATCTTTAACCACTTTTCCGAATCTTTCATAACATACAAGACTGAATAGGAAGACATTCTCTGAACTTACAGCATGTTTAAGAGAAAATAATATACCATATGTATGGGGTTTTCCTATAAAAATTCGATTTACATATAAAGAAAAAACTTATACTTGCCTAAACCCAGAACAGTTGAAAATGAAATTAAATGACTGGGGTCTACTAAACTAAAACCCTCCGCCATGACTTTGGAGAGTTAATGCTATATATTATATACTATAGTTTTGTGGGTTTTTTTTGTTTGTTTGTTTTTTTTGTTTTTTTTTGTTTTTTTTTAGTATATATACATATCACTTTATATGCAAGTCATTTCGAAGGAGATGATATCACATAAATTTAATGATACACTATATTAATGATTCTAATAGGAATGTAGCTTAATCAATTATTATTAGTATTAAGGAGAATTTTATAATTTAATAATCAATGAATTGCATCACACTGAAAGTAAGAAAAGAACGGTTAGATAATAGAGGAATGTGAAGTACCATTTAACTGATCACTATTTAATAAAGCACAGAATAATTCAAATATAAGTAAAACATATATATATATATATAAGACCCTGTAGAGGTCAAGCGGATAAGATCTCTCGAAATAACTTTATGACTCTTAATTTAATGACACTGAATACGCAAGGGTTAAACTCACCTTATAAAAGATCCATTTTGTATGATCTCCTACTTAAAGAAAATGTAGATGTAGCACTTATTCAGGAGACTCACTGGAAACATCACCAATGTCCCTTATGGAAATATCATAGATACCCATATATATATATATACTTCTTCTATGATTAGTAAAAAGAAAAGAGGGGTAGCAATTATTATATCTCAGAAACTTAAATTTGGATATATTTTCCATAAATCGGACAAAGAAGGCAGACGAGTAATCTTAATCTGTAAAATAAATGATATTACTTACACACTGATGACGCTTTATGCCCCATCAGACCGAACCTCTAAATTTATAAATGACTCAATGGAAGATTTGGAAAAGATAGCAAAAGGTTTAATTATCATAGCGGGAGATCTAAATTGTATTCAAGATCCAACGATAGACAGGAAATCATTAAAGAAAACGAAATTATATGAGGATAAATTAAAGAAAAGAGCTGAAGCTTTTACAGCATCTCTATTTAAACATAATCTTTATGATGTTTGGTGGACAATGCATCCAGGAGAGTCAGATTACACCTTGTATTCAGCTCCTCATAAAACATATACACGAATAGATACCTTTTTTATGTTGGGATTAACTTTGAATAGATGCTCATCATCGAAGATCGGTAATATTACGTGGTCAGATCATGCACCAGTGCTTATACAAATACTAGATAATCCCCACTATAAGAAGTGATTTAGATGGCGCCTAGATGAACAAATATTAAGTTCAGAATTAAATAAGGAGGAACTTCGTAATCTTGCTAAACAATTCTTAGAAATGAACGATACGGGAGAGACATCAGTGAGCACTGAAATGCTATTTACGAGGACACTTAATAAAAAAAGCTTCTTGGCTTAAAAAATCAAGGGGAAAAAATTTGACTGATTTATATATCGCTTTAGCAAAAGCAGAAAGAGACAATAAGATTAATCCTAATGAAGCTAAAATAAATATAATAAATTCTATTAGATTGGAAATAATTCAAAAACTTCAAATTAAAGCGGAGGACGCTCTGACTCGATTAAAGCAAAAATGGTATTGTAGCAATAACCGAACATCTCGTGATTTATCCAATAAACTTAAATTTCAAAATCAAAACTGTAGAATAAAACAAATAGATTTTAATGGTAAAACTTGCTTATCTCCAGCCCAGATAGGAGATGCTTTCAAGCTTTACTATGAATCACTCTATAATTTAGCGGACGTAAATGTTACGGAATCTTTAATATTTTCCTATCTAGCAGATTTAGATCTTCCACAAATTACGCCGGATCAATTAGACCTTTTGGCCCAACCATTCTCCCCCTATTGAAATCGAAGAGGCCATACGTAGCCTACCGCCAGGGAAAACACCAGGCCCTGATGGATTTTCAGCATTATGTTTTAGAATTTTAGAACCAATTATATTACCAATCTTTAAGAGACTCTTTGAAGAAATAGGGGATTGTGGTGAATTTCCATCTGAAATGTTGATGGCCACTATATCTCCAATATTAAAACCAGAGAAAGATCCAACATTAGTTACTAGTTACAGACCAATCCCCTTAATAAATTTAGATGTTAAAATGTACTCTAGAATCCTGCCCCATAGACTTCAAAAGATTATTCCAAACATTATACATTCGGATCAAACAGGATTCATATCAGGCAGGTCAGGAGGAGACAACACTCGCAGAGTCTTTAACATACTTGAAGAAATTGCCCGGAAAAAAATTCCATCTGCTATTTTCGCATTAGACGCAGAAAAAGCTTTTGATAGGGTTAATTGGAAATTTATGGAAAATCTCATTTTTCTCATGTTTGGTCTAAATCCTAGATTTATAAAATTTGTCATGGCATTATACTCTACTCCTACGGCCATGATAAAAGGAACGGCCTTTGAATCAAATTCTTTTTCTATCAGGAATGGTACCCGTCAGGGCTGCCCTCTAGCACCTCTGATCTATGCCCTATCTATTGAACCATATTATTAACTCATACTTACTACCAAAAATATTATATTTATTTAGATCTATACCATATACGATTCCTAAATTTATTCTGAGACCCTTCGATAAGCTATTTTCTTCATTTGTTTGGGCAGCAAAGAAGCCCAGAATTCCTAAAAATATCTTGAGGAAGAGTACTTCCCAAGAAGGATTAGGCTACCCAGATTTATATAGATTACATGATGCCACACAAATTTCAAATATCTTGGCGTGGAGCTTAAAAAACAAACATAATTTAGGTTGGTATCACATAGAGAGATTTCTATGTAATAACATAAATCCATCTATATTAATTTGGCTCGATAAGAACACAATTAAAAAAACTGGGCATAACAAGCTCTATAGTGAAAGACCTACTGAAAGCTTTACGCAGAATTCGGAAAACATACGGATTATCAACGATTCTTTCAGAATCTTCTCCAATCGAAACTCTTTGTATATATTTAGAAGATCTAAACATCCATGAATGGACTCGCTGCGGAATCTCCATTATTGGTGACATCGTAGAGGACCTAAGAGTGATACCATTCTTGGATGTACAATCTAGATATAATATCTCAAATAGAGAACTATTCTCATATCTGCCTATCAAAAACTTTATGTCAAAAAATTCATTAAGGAAACGAGATAAATGGGATGACTTTTTTTTGAAAACCCCTCAAACAAATATGATATCCAAAATATTAAAACTACTAGCAAACTCGTCTTCATCATGCGATAAAGTTAAAACAATTTTGTTGTGGGAAAGAGACTTACAGAAAGAGTTTCCAATACAAAACTGGTACAAAGCTTGGCAAGATACTAGGAAAGCAGTTCACTGCTTAAATCTGCATGAGCAATATTATAAGTTGATGCACCGTTGGTATATGGTTCCATCCAGACTCAGATAAAAAATTAGGGTGTCCAAAGTTTCTATATGTTTCTATAGAACGACTCTTGTTTTTGGAAATATTTTGAAGGAAACCGGTTAATATTTAAGTTCCTTTTTCTACGTTAAATCCTATTATGCTCGTAAAAAAAGCTAAATATCAGTCATTTAGAAAGTGCAAAGTGAGAATACAAAATCCATAAAAAAACCTTCAAGGATAGCTTTGGGAAGATAAAAAATTAGGGTGTCCAAAGTTTCTATATGTTCCTATAGAACCACTCTTGTTTCTGGAAATATTTTGGAGGAAACCGGTTAATATTTAAGTTCCTTTTCCTACGTTAAGCCACATTAAGCTCCTAAAAAAAGCTAAAGTGAGAATACATAATCCATAAAATACTTAAAGGATGGCTTTGGGAAGATAAAAAATTAGGGTGTCCAAAGTTTCGAGGCAATCCATGAAACTTCAAGTAATGCTTTGAAAAGTTTAACACTTAGAATGTTTAAATTTTCAATCCAATTGGTTGATGTTTGGACATAGTGTATTAGATTAAGTTCTTTATAACGTAAGGTAATGTACAAAGTAAAGTGCTCAATGTATCTACGTGTTGGATGCTTTACTAAAAGTTCTGAACTTCCAGGGTTTGTTTCTATATAACAACAAATGTTTTTTTAAATATTTTGGAGGAAACCGGTTAATATTTAAGTTCCTTTTTCTACGTAAAGCCCAATTAAGCTCCTAAAAAAAAGCTTCATATCCCTCATTTGCAATGAGAGAATCCAAAATCCATTAAAGAAACAAAAAAACAAAACAAAAGAGAATTCAAAATTTTAGGATGTGCAAAGTTTCAAGGCAATTGATTGATGTTTGGACACATTATAATACATTAAGTTCCTTCTCAATTATTCTGTTCACATTAAATATCTTAAAAACATAAGTATGAATATTTTTTTGCATATTTGAAAAGATCAAGATATCTTTTCAATACATTGGCTCTTGTTTTGTGAAGAATTTTAGATAAACTTGGTTAATGTTTAAGTAATTTGTTTACATTAAGACACATTAAGCAGCCCAAAAAACAAGCTTAATAACAATCATTTGCACCATTAGAATCATGAAACTTGTAGGATAGGTTTGGGAAGTTAATCGCTTAATGTGCAAAGTGTGAAGACAATTGAGTTTTGGGCACATCATTGTACTTTAAATGGATTTTACATTAAACCGTCCATTAGACATGTACAACATAGGACAAAATCAGGCAAATTTTTCAGTTTGTTTTTAACCCCTTCACAACAAGGCCTGTACATGTACGGGCTCACAATGCATTGTCATTGATGGGTTTAATGACAACCTGTGGACCATAAGGGGTTAACACATTCATTTTCATGCAAAAAATGTTGTTCCCTGCCCAATTAATTAAACTAAAAATTCACGGGTATTTTTGATTCAGGAACAATACTCATTGTCCTACCTTTGCTGCAAAATATTTCTGCTTCCACATCTTCTTTTTAATCAATTTTTTTTCCTTCTCTTTTCCTCAATCTGCTATCTTGTCGGCATCTCGGCAGATATGATCAGGGAAGTAAAAAAAGTGAATATGTTTTGGTATCTTACACCAAAAGCCATGAAATTATCAGGCTATGTTTGAATTTATCAATGCTTGTTTTGTGGAATGTTTGGAAGAAATTGGTTAAAATGTAAATTCTTTTTTGTACTTTAAGACAGATTAAGCTCCCAAAAAAACAAGTTTAATTTCACTTACTTGCAATGTGGAAGATTAAAATCCATGAAAGTTCTAAAATATGCTTGGATACTTAAAAACATAGGGTGTACAACATTATGAATCAATGGATTGATGTTTGGGCACATTATCACACATTACGTTATTTTCACATTAAATATTAAGATGTCCCCTTTGCTCAGTAATCTATCTGGAATCACACCTTCAAACTCAAACATGTCCATCTCTAAATTTAAACATGTGCTTAGCACTCAATGTCTCTTTTCCTAGGCAGGCTTAATTCTCCTGTCTAACTGCAATCTTCTTAACCTTCTTTCATTATTTAAATATTAGAAACATTCAGAACCTAAAGAAACGTAATCTGAATCACAAAATGATATCCTATATGCAGCAAACAACAACAGAACCTAACTTAAGTAGCACAACCATACTCACCCGATCTGCACCCCATCTGTCCCTGGATGCGGCAGCGTGCGGCCAGTGGCTGGATATGCCTGGCCACATACTACGGGTGTATAAAAACATAGCGTGCAGCTGTGCATATCCGGTCGCCGGCTGCGCTTATGTCCTCGGGAGGCCACTAACCTTAATTTCCTATTGACCCTATCCAAATGCTGTCAAATCTCTCCTTGACATGGGTGATATTATCTAAGGAAAAAAGCCCTTGCTTTGCTTTCAGTCTTCAGTAAGGCGGCTCTACACTGGCATGGTCCTCTCTGAAAGTGTTCAGGAGAGAGTCCTCAACCTAAAGAGATGGAGACTGAAGAAGCTAATCAGTCTCTATCAGCAGCATCTTCTGTCCTGCATGCAGAAAGCTAAGATGTTTGTGCTGGCAGTGCTGGGAGAGAACTCTGTTCTTGTGACATCAGTCACTGTGATGCCTCGTAGCTGATGTCACTATGTCACTAGTGCTCATGTAAAGGGCCCACAGTAATGGCTTCCCTAATATGGAAACATACAGTAACTAAAATTGATAATCTGTTTCTCTTGTGAGGCCTTCTCACAGCTGGGATTACAGAACCTCCTCTTTGGAAGTCAAGGAAACATATTTTATACAACATTTGGAATGGAATAAAACCATTGCACAAATCTCCGTGTTTTGTATCAATTGCATGAAGCAGCTCTTAGTCTCCTCACTGTTACTGGAGCACAGAAATAAATATGTGGGTGATATTCATACCAGGGAACGTAATAAATAAGCCAACCCTGAGGCCCCCTGAACTCTTAACCTTATGTAGTGAGTCGTCAAATGTGTTAATATGTAAACTCAAAGGCTCCAATACTGATGCTCATGGAAACCTTTACTTGTCATTATTTAAAAACATACTTAATTGGGTCACCTCAATTAAAGCAGGGATATTAACTATAACATACAAATAGCAAGTGCACTAATGCAAAGGTTTATAGTGGTTACAAGTGAACCGTATGTCCTGTATTTCCATGTGCAATCCAGGGGCCGCATGTTAGAGGGGTGTGGAAAATATCACACAGAATGTTCTATTCATATCTATTCATACCACTAGTACTGCGCTACGGAATATGATGGCGCTATATAAAACAATAAGTAATAATGAGAAATAAGTGGCAGTCACAGCATGCATGTTTATAAGTGCCTGGTGCATGAAATACTCCACACTTTTATAACATCGGACTTGCTGTAAAACTTATGCTCTCAGCTATTCACAAGTAACAAAGTAACTGAACAAATTACCATAAAGTAGCAGCAGACGGGAATGTGTATGTTTCTATAACGTGGATAACAGAGAAAATATTCCTGCGCATATTTATAATATTACATTAACCCCTTAATGACAAAGCCTGTACATGTACGGGCTCAAAATGCATTGTCTTCAATGGGTTTAGGGACCACCCATTGTCCTTAAGGGGTTAATAAAACAAGTCATTTAGGTGCAAAATGGATGCAGGAGCAATTTATGGAGGTGCAAAGTAGGTGCAACAGAAAATAGTGTAGGTGCAAAGTGGGTGCAATGGGAAGTCATTTTTGTCATTATGGGTGCATTGGAAATTTAAATGGGTGCAAAGTGGGTACAATGAGTGCAAGAGGGTGCAAGTGGCAATTATATCAGTTTGAATAGTATGGGTACAATAGGAAATTCTCTGGGGTGCAAAAAGTGGGTGCAATGGCAAGTCATTTTTTCAATTTAGGTGCACTCAAAACTTATGTGGGTGCAAAGTGGGTGCAATTTTAGGCATTTTTTCCATTATGCATGCATATAATTAATTAAATAAGTAATTCTATATCCATAAAAAAACTTCCAGGATAGCTTTGGGAAGATAAAAATTAGGGTGTCCAAAGTTTCTATATGTTTCTATAGAACGACTCTTGTTTTTGGAAATATTTTGGAGGAAACCGGTTAATATTTAAGTTCCTTTTTCCTTTAAGAGCATGTATAGATAGTCTGAATATTGCATTGTGTAAAAATTTAAGGCAATTGATTGAAATTTTTCATTATAACACACGAAACTCCCTTTAAAACACAAGCTTAATGTCACTCATTTGTAAATTGAGAATTCTAAATCCATGAAACTTCAAACATAGCTTTGGGAAGTTAAAATTTTAGGATGTGCAAAGTTTTAAGGCAATTGATTGATGTTTGGACACATTATAG
>VKOC01028818.1:0-31487 GCA_009364415.1 Spea multiplicata
AAATGAGTGCGGCCCGCGCACGTATATACAATTCTGATGAAGTGGGCCACTGCAGAAAAAACTTGGACACCCCTGAACTAGAGGAAGATATTCAACGTAACACTCATTCCTATATCTGAAAACTCCAAGTTAAAGGTCCAAACTGTGCACTTTGTTATACAATGTGTTTGCAAGTCCCAGTGGTCTGAAATTCATACCATGGGAAGGAAGTGTCATGGATAGAAGAGCAGCTAATGGTTGTGTGAGAGGCTTCTCCTGGTACTTACATTGAGTACAGATGAGGAGTTACAAAGTTGGTGACAGGGATGACCAGCAATTTGCAGGTGTTGTTGAAGTGCCATTTTCCTCAGTGCTAAACATTTGTTGCGTTTCAACATCTTGAGATCTACCTTTTGACTATCCATGGTTCCAAATGTACTGTACATCCATTATTTCTACAATTGCATTGCCATCCAAGAACTTAAATTACTAAATAACTATTAAATGCACAGAGCTTAACAACATTTAGCAAAGAAATTACTATTGATAGTTTGTCAGACATCAAATCTAAATACCAATCAATTAAAGCAGTACAAATATATATATTTTTTATGGACTGGTGAAAAAAAATCCCAAAAAGTATTCTTGCAATAAATTTTAATATCAGTTTCCTTTTTTAACAATAGATTTCCTCATGATTTAATTGTATTAGTCCCAAGATAGTTGGATTGCAAGTTAATTTAAAAAATGTGCTATCATTATTTCATATCTTTAATCTTGCTTGTCCTTGAGAAAATAATAAAACAATAATACCAGTGATAAAACATTTACTATTTCCCAAAAATATCCCTTAGGAATTCACCAATCCAAAAGTGGAAATGAATTACTGATTTGAAAATCAACACAACCAAAGTAACATATCTGAAAAATCTTTACATTGACCTAAATTTAAGATAATAGTTTGGATCTTAAACTAGTTTTTAAACTAATGTTTACCGCCACGAATGACTATCCTGGAATTAGTCCAGTAACATTAAGTGAAAGGCTATTGGAAAGATACTAACATGATTTTTGCCAGAATGACTTTTATTAGCCTATTGGGAGTAGAACTAGTGAATTGTCATGCAGATTCTGTATTCATTTGACCTAGCATTGCTTATGTTCAATTGATAATATTTAGGAACACCTGTGCTGGGTCGAATTCACTAATTCAGCATATGTGAAATGATTTAACATAAGGGCTATTTTTACTCCCAGGCATATCATTTATATAGGGTGAAACGGCCCCCTGGTCACCTCTATTGTGTTTGCTGTAAATTAGCGGTTGCTGAGGAGCTACTGTGTGAAAATCCAACGCTCTCAGATACCCAGCCTTTCTTTCGTGGCGGCAGTTACATGACATTGTTTGCCAATGCGAGCTACACAAAAGTCAGATTGCTCTCGACCCTGCACCTCATTAAGGATAGTGCTGGTTACTCCATATGACTGCTGGCTCTAGTCACTGAAGAGTTAACAGTAGAGCTTGCCGGAGAGTTGTAGTTTCAAATCCTTGACTTCACACGGCATTTTGAAGACTCAACTCCAGTAAACATGAGCTGCAGCTATGTTGGCCAAGTAGAAAGTAAAGTTAAATAAATGAAATTTCTTCAACGTCTCCCAAGGGAAGGCTGGGACATTCTTGCTCAGGTTGCATGTGAAGCCGCGTGGCCCCATGGTCCCTTACCGCCTCTATTATTTACACACAAAAACACTAACGTAACACACATAATTAATAAAACACACACTCACAGCTGTAACACATACACTCATATATACATTAAAATTGCTCACCTTGCACAGAGCTGGAGCTGTATTTAGCTGGTTTCAGGGCACTACTACCGGGGGGGGGTCATGTTTGTGCCATTTGGAGACTCAGTATGCCTCTGGAGCATCCACAGCCAGGGCCGGACTGGGACAGAAAAGCAGCCCTGGAAACATTTGGAGACCAGCCCCGTATAGGTTATCTTGCACCCCTAATACTATTTGCCATCTAAATAACTATAAAATATTCTTTTTATCACATTATTTGTATTAAAATGCCAGAAAGCAAAGTGTTAAAAGGCCCTAATAAATTAAATACATTACACATAATGGAATCAAAACATTTACTACTGCAAACATTGTTAGATGAAAAGGTTCCATTTTTTCAGTGGAACAAAACTTGTATTTCTTTAATTATTTAATTAATTCATGTAAACTATTTTTTATATTTAATAAAAGCGATAATTGAGAAAAAAAAAGGTTGTTTTTAATTTCCTTTTATTTGCCAACCTGCCCCCCAGTTATGAATATCACCCCCAGGCTTGCCCACTCCTCCAGAAATGCCTTATACCCCCCTATATGCCACTCTGCCCCCCTGATATGCCTTATAACCTCCATATGCCACTCAGCCCCATGACTTATCAATGCTTATGACTCCCTGGTGTCTGGTGAGCGCAGTGGGTGGAGGCCAGCATTCATGAAGTATAAAGGGGCCAGCGTGCATGCACCGCGCCACTCAATGGCCGTGCCTCAGCTCCTCATCCCACCCCTTTTAAGACGTGGACGAAGTGCTGAAGCACGGCCATTGGGCAGCGCGATGCTTGCACGCTGGCCCCTTTAACTTCATTAGGCGACGGCTGCCAAAGAAGGTGGCCCGACTCCCACTTTCAATCCCGCTTGCAGCCGATCAGCGACTGTTTTGAATGTTGGTCTGCTGGCCGCCCGGTATCCCTGTGGCCCAGTCCGGCCCCGGCCACAGCGATTCAACTAAGCATTACACAGGGGCAGCTCAGCCTTTTTTGCTGGGGGAAAACTGCCAGTGTAGGCCCTTCATAATGAATAGTGAAGTGAACTCTACTGCCAACCTTCCTTTTATTTAGTTGACCCCATTTTCTTCATAGTGCCCCTACAATTTGAACTGTTTCACTCCCAGTTCAAATAACATTATAATACATGTGTAAACTGTAGTACATGTGTAATAATCAGCTGTGTCTAATTCCATTATTATTGTAGAGTCTAGTAGGCCTGTTACAGAGGACAGAAAAAAAAACACCCAGGTGGTGGGACTTCCAGTGCTTCTCTTGGTCTCCGGGTTGTCACCAGAAAACTCCCCACTCCCTGTAAATTCCACCTTAAACAGCTACGTGTCCTGTGACTTCAGACAGAATGCCCACTGACATCAGCGGACTTCATGCCCGCATTCCTGCAAGGGTGGGCTCCAGGTAGACACAAAAAGTTCCCAGGTATTGTTATTACTAAAAGGAGTGCTGGAAATCAGCCCTCTCATTTCCACTTTAGTCTTTAGAGTTCCAGCCAGGTACAACATACATAGTTAGCAATCTGGGCTCAGAATGCCAACCACGTACACCGTCTATAGTGAAATTCTTTGGGTTAAACATAGCAGTTGTACCGTACGGGGTCTTCCCTTACATCTATATTGAAAGTCTTGCATACACACTCTGAGGAAGCCTGTGCTAGGTGAAACCCGTTTGTGTATTATTTTATATTAACCCTTTGTTGGTTTTTATTGGTTTTTATTACCAAAAGTTTAAAATAAATACGTTTTTTAAAAAACTATTTTATCTTGCTCCTGGACCTTTTTTAATTTATAAGACAAAATACCTTGTCAGCCACCACTATATCCTGGGTGGGGATTTTACCACCTATGCGCTGAGGAGTGAGCAATTCTATCATTGCTCACCAAAAAGGAACTGTGAACACTCCAGACTGCTCCAAAGGCTGAGGCTAAAGAAATTCCAAGGCAAGGATTATACCACCTAAACGCACATCTTGGGGCTAACTGAAGAAACCCATATTACATAGTGCTGCCAAAGAAATCTTTAAGGCGAGGATTATATCGCCCAAGCGTATACTTTGGGGCTAACTGAAGAAGCCCCCACCAAATGTGAGTAGCCCTTTGCATCCTTCATTTCACACAAAAATAAGCTTTGAGACATATTGCACTATTGTGTTTCTCTTTCTTTCATATATTCACATCCGTGAGAGCGCAGCCACTAACCCCCTTGTGAAAGTCTTGCATGTTTAATTGTACATGTGAGGCTTCCAGTCAAGAGCCTCTTGTTTACTAAACTCAGTAAAACGTTAAATAAAAACAACTCATTAATTCTGTTCTAAAAAGTCGATTCTCTCCTCGCCAGCAGTTGTCACAAACTGTGGTATAGCTTTTCTAGTGTAATATATATGTTTTATATATTTTTTCTGTAACATCTAGGTTTCAACCAAAAGCATGGTTATGCCACCTGCTGGTCACTGGTATAAATTGTATCTAATGATGTAAAAATCAGTAGAAAACACATTTGTAACACCCTTTTGTCTCCTCCTGTTGCCTACAGTTATAAGTTACATATCACTTATTTCAAATAACCAAGCTATGATTTTAGTGTGTTAGAGCATAGTGGAAGATGATATTATTTCATGGCATTTACAGCTGTCCATGTTGGGTTTTGTACATAAAGAGTGAACTGATAGTATAGTGTCAAGAATGCTAAAGGCACTGTTTCACAGCATTAATTGTACATTATAGTATGTTATGCAAATAAACCTTAGTTCATTGGTCACGTTATTCTTTCCCGATGGTTTTATTTCATTAAACACAGAATGTTTTAGGGTGCCATAACGTAAAACCTAATTGTTTCTGGCAGTAATAATCAATGAGACAAACTTTGTTACGTGCTTAAATTTTTTTTAGATTGTAACCTTGTGAGCCTTCGTCAACATTTGTTTCTTTGTTATATGGAACAGTACATGTTTGATACCATTTACCCATTATACAGTGCCGCGGAATATGATGGGACTATTTAAATCAATAATAATAATTATTAATATTTTATATTTTATGGTAGGTGTAGGCATTCATACTGCGCACAAGCCAAGCCAGACTTGGCTACTGAATACTGCAAGTCCTCAAGACTATGAGGCAAGGAGGTGTGTATCTGGAACTGCAGGATTTCAACCAGCAACCCTGAAAGCGGTAGACTACTCACTTGCCTGTGTAGCACCAGGAGGCGATGTGGTTCCTGGGATTTATGTTTCTCCTATGTTCCCTACTGTGCTTATCTTTGGGTCTTGAAAGACCTGCGGCCCATCCACTAATTAAGGGCCTTTATAACCAGGATTTTTTCCAGCAACTTCCGCTGTACGTATGCCAATTTCCCTAGACTCCTCTGTGGTTGTGACGGGACGACCTGTACCCCCACTGGGTACACCCACCAAAACGTGCTTCCCACTATCCGAGACTCCGCAGTTAACCCTTTCAGCCCTGGACAGGTCTAGTGCTGACGAGATGGAGCAGGACCGCAAATCCAATGGAGCAGCGATGGCACGGTGGCTAACCGGAGTTGAGCTACAAAATGTTGTATCAATGTTATCATTGCAGCCCACCCCAAGCATCAGACAGCACTAATGTTGAGGTACAACACACAGCCTTATATACCAAACTTTATCAGATAAGGAGTATAATTACATCAACCAAACAATACCCAGCCCAGCACCTCGATGCATTTCTATAGCCAACAATGCCAGCCCGACAAAGAGTCTCAATTTCAGGGTGATTCTGAGGGAGCGGAGTCAATCCTGGGGTACCAGTGGCAGGGGCGTACCTTGAGTATTTGGCACCCGGGCGGATCCTGTATGTGGCAAACAAAAAAAAAGAAATCTGGAAAAAATAAACTATTAAATAAATTAAATAAGTTTAAATAAATAACATTTACTGAACGAATATTGTACAGCGTAATTCCCACTACTATACACTGAGCCAGACATTGACGGTAGTGCAGCATAACCCCTATTATTATTATACACTAAGCCAGACATTGACGTGGTAGGCCTCTGCCCCTAAAACAGCCTGTGCCACCACTGCCCATTTAGCAGCCTGCCTGTGCCACCGCTGCCCCTGAAACAGTATGCCTGTGCCACCTCTGTCCCCAAAACAGCCTACCCGTGCCTCCTCTGTCACTGAAACAGCCTATCCGTGACACTTCTGCCCCTGAAGCAGACTGTCTGTGTCAACTCTGCCCTTAAAGCAGCTGCCTATGCTACCTCTGCCCCTCAGTCAGCCTGCCGGTGCCAACTCTGCCCCTGAAACAACCTGCCACCAGGCACCCCCCTGATGAGCAGCACCTGCGTGTACCACCCCCCCTTGCCCCCTTAAGGTACGCTACTAACCAGTGGAGAGCTCAGGGTCCAAGGATGTTATGTTCCAAAAAGCGTGATCCTGGAAAACAACTACAAATGATGTAATCAGTCTTCTGCAGCCCTAGTTTTGTGACAGTGGTCATCTGCCAGTTTCCTCAGATTCCTCTGTTGTCGTCTGCCAGTTTCCCCAGACTCCACCATTGTAATTTGCCACTTTTCACAGACTCCACTCTTGTCATCTACCAGTTTCCCCATACTCCTCCATTATCACATGTACCCATAGATGGGCCCTTCTGTAACTAGTCGCATCCAATCCTGCCTGCCCCACACTGAGGTCTGAGCCTGCACCTATCCCTGCACAGAGACTCCTACCTGACCGGTACCTGCAGACTAAAATGGCAAGACAGTAACATTTTGCCATCAAACTTTTTGCAACTTTTGTTATCTTCATGTAGCTTTTTTCTTGATAAAAATGGCATTAAATTCTTGGAACGTAATTAATTCATCATCCTTTTCTTAGTTTTCTGTGCCAAGTGATATGAGATGTCCATGAAGAGTTGGCAATCAGACAGGCTTTTGATATAATTCTACTCTCTGTAAGTGTACTTTGAAATTAGAGACTTGCAGGTTTCAGACTGAACATGTGAACGAAAAAAGGCTGGAGTCACATGAAAAGCTCCACATGCTTTTTAGAGAACAATACGTCTGTAGCCACATGTAAGACAGAATCCAATGGAGATTAACAAGGTATCTTTAATTTTTGTGTCTAATTTAGCATGTTTCCCTAAGACTCAAATGACTTGGAAAATGACATGCGTTCCCGTGTACTTTAAAAGCTGCTTCTGTTAAATTATGTTTGCATGATCTCTTTTAACATGCATGGTTTATCTCGGTAGTACAATGTAGGATATTGTTTGTTCTGCATCAGAATAGTCTGAAATAGAAGAGCTTAACTTAACTGTACCATCAGAGTGGCACTTAATTAACTGTCTGCCAGGATGGAATATCGTCCTCTGCTCAGCAAGACATCAGGGAACAAGGTAAGTGGGACAGTAAACTCTCAGTATACAAGCAGTATGGTCTGGATACATTTTGCATCATGATCATGGGATTTCACTTAGTGGCTAATTCATACTTGGAATTTCCCAACTAAAGATACACACTGAGCTTTTAAATGCATAAAGTTTTTGAAGAGTTGTCGGTGTATCCAGCTCTAAGTCCTTTTCAATGCTTGATTGAAAATTAAAGAGATTTATACTTTCTTCGTTGGCGTCAACTGGCTTTGTAGATTGCGGATTTCGAGTGCCACTTGTATCTTTGGAGCATGTGCCTTCTTGGCAAAGGGGTCTGAATTCGACCCCCGTGTTTTGCTGAGCACCTTCTGCTTTTCTTGGGGAGTTTGACTCCTTATCTGGATCGGAGAAGCCTGGCATTTGTGAGTGTTATTGTAAAAATAATTGTAATTTTCTTATTTTAAATTTAAAACTTGCTTGGATTAGTATGTAAAAGCACAGACACATAGTTGGATGAGTGTCTTTTTGTCACTGCAATTTAACAAATTGTAAATCTGTCTTTCATATTGTGATTTATTCACAAGGCATGCTATATTCTTGACTCTATTCATCAATGACATATGATGTCATGCATTATACTCATACAATACTGCCTCGTTGCAGCGTCTATACCCTTTTTCTTTTTATTGAACTTTTCAAGTACTTACATTCAGTATATAGATTATACTTCATCTTATTATGCATTATTATTATTATTATTATGTCAATACAGCCATACCCTTTGAAAGACTTATTTTCTGGTTTTTGACTGTCTTTGTACTTGTAATTTTTATTGCATCAGATAGCATAGTTATAATCATTGAAGCATCCAAAAGCAATGGTTTTAGTACTGTGTTTTTCTTATTTTGTTAGCAGAAAGAATTATTCAGTTTGTTCATAGAAAACGCACAGCTGAATTCAGAGCCGTAGCTAGCTCTTTTTGAGCCCAAGGCAAAAACAGAAAGTCGTTCCCCCTCGCACACACTACATTTTATAGCGGTTATTTTGAGGAAAGATAAGATTCATGAAGATATGTAACTTACATATGACCAACAAAAATCATAATCATCACAAACAAAATGAACTTAAATAAGGTATCAAAAAACTACGAAATACAAATTTACATAAAAAAGAAAGTGCAGTCAGTATAAATTCAGATTGTATACAAACTTAAATTGAAGAAAAGTGTTTTTCATGGTAATTCATTCCTCAAGAGATATAACCAAAATGTATAGTGTGCTCCTTAAGATAGTATTCAAGTGCCTTCAATGTATATAATAATATATGAACCAATACAACAATAATAGCTATACAAACATATGTAATCATAAGGCACAAAACTGATCATCAGATGATGTTAAGAGTCCACTTCTAAAACGGTAATCAACATAAAAAAATATAATAAATTCCCATGAGCCTGTTAATTATTAAAAACATATAGTGTAAAAAATGTCAAAATTGCTCAAGCAAAAACAGTGACAAAATAAGGAGCAGCAGCTGCTAACAAAAGCAAAACAGGCAAATATTGGGGAAAATATTTAATAAAAATAATACACAGCACCTAAAACATAGAAGCCATCAACTGAATTAGAAAAAGCTAGAAACAAATATATTTTATGTAAATAACGGAAAATGCATTGAATACATTTAAATAAATAATGGAAAAGGGGCAATATGTTAGCTGTGCACTACAGATCCTTTGATGCTCTGCCAGACATGTTCTCTCTCCCCTTTCTCATAAATTCTCCCACATCTTATAATCTCTCTTTACCTCTCCTTTTCTCTTTTGTCCTCTCTCCATTTTCTGTTTATCTCTCCTTCGTTTTCTTTGTATCTCTCCCCTTTCACTTTATCTTTCCTATTCACTTTATCTCTCCCTTTTCTCCCTACTTCTCACCTTTCTCTTTATCATTATCCTTTTCGTCTCCCCTTCTCTTTATCTCTCCTCCTCGTTCTCTTTAGCTCTCCTTTCTATCTCTGCTCTTTCTTTTTATTTCTCCACTATCTTTTTTTATATCTCCTTTTTTATCTCCCCACCCTTTCACTTTATCTCTCCTTTTCTTTCTCTCTCTTCTTTCTTTTTATCTCTTCTCCTCTTTACTCTCCCTTTTCTCCTATACCCTCACCTTTCTCTTGCATCTCTCTCCTTTTTTGATGTCCCTGTCTCATTATCTCTCCTTTTTCTTTATCTTAGTTATCCTCCTATTTAACTTTATTTCTCCCCTTTTATCCCTATTGCTCCCCTTTCTCATTATCTCTCCCCTTCTTATGATCTCTCCCATTTCCCCCCATCTCTCTCCTTCTGTTTGGCTCATCTCTCCCATTTCTCTTAATCTCTCTTCTTTATCTCTCTCTTATCCTTTCTCCCCATATTCATTATCTCTCCTCTTTTCCCCCCATCTCTCATCTTTCTCATTATCTCCCCTTCTCTTTTATCTCTCCTCCTCATTTCCTCTGCCCTATATCTGTCACTACGACTGGTCAGGAAGTGGATCCTCACTGCAGTAATAGGAAAAGGCAGCCCTAGCAATGATGAGGTACTCCGTTACCCAGTGCAATGGAGATTCTAGACAGAGGACAGCAGAACCAGTAACAATATGGGTCTTGATTAGATCAGGAATGAGACGATAAATTCTAAAGATCAGGCAAAAGAATAGTCGGGGTTGCGTAGCATAGGACAGGGCAGGCAGCAAACGACGGTAGACAGGAACAAGCAGAATACAAAAACCAAACGATACGGATAGAGTCAAAAAGCTAGTGAAGGCTATAAGGCACAGGCAAAGGTAGAATACCAACTGAGGGTTTAAATATCCCTCCATACTACTAGACCCTCCTACCCACCCAATTAGGGGGAGGAGGAAAAAAGATAAATGTCTCTTTAAGAAGCGACATGAATATTCATGAGATAGCCATCCGCGCCCCGTCTTGATCCCTCAATCCTTGCGGGGGCACGCGTCTAGAAGCAGAGAGGACCTGAAGGCAGCTCCCTCTATCGGAATGAGCAGGGGCTGAACGCTCGGGCTGTGTCTCAGCTCCCCTTCCCAAGGGAGCACTGGAGCCCAGGGAACAATATCATTCTCTTTACCGATCTAGTTTTTTTTTAACTATCTCTTCTCTTTTCTCACTATATATTTCTCCAATTTTCCCATCATCTCTTACCTTTCTGACATCTGTGTCAGTGCACATTGTGGTGCACATGGCTTCAGTGCTGAGCATCAAGACATCATATTCCAGCCCTCAGCATTAATAGCTGGCCTACTTTGCAAGAAGGCAGTGAAACAGAGGTCTGAACAGAAGATATACTCACTTTATTTTGGGCCTATCCAGCTTGTGGCTCCTGGCTGCTCCAGATTTGCTTGCTTTCTACATCTTCTCAAAGCTGTGCCTGAGGCAAATGCCTCACTCGCCTCACCCTTCTTACAGCTCTGGCAGAATCCCTTGGTTACAACTAGATATTATTTTTACTCACAAAATTGTGAGTAAATTTATGAAATTTATGAAAATTTTGTGAACTTTATTACAATTTTTTTGTCCTGTTTCTCTTTATTACCAATACAATAATAAATGAATACATCAATAAATTGATTGTATTATTCCCTTTCAAAATGTATTCCTCATAATAATAATCATTCTTATCCAAGCAGTCCAATCCATTTTCCCTCATTCCCTCTCTACCTCCTAATAGATTTGGAAGCTTAGAAGAGTTACGCCTTCTTCTCCTTCTGTACTAGTATTTCTTAATGGGTGGTACTATCATTGTCACATTTGTATATTGTTAATTTTAATGTTATTCATTTTCTCTCTCACACTATTGAAATAGTGCTACAGAATCTGCTGGTGCTCTATAAATAAATGCAATGTGGTATATGTAATGTTTGTTACATTTTAAGTGATATGAGAGTTTCAAACTTTGATGCATTAAGACTTATTTTGAACATATTCACAGGCAATGTATTCAAAGACAGATTTCTAAAATAACTCACTATTTACTTATTTTTTTATTAGCATAAGCGGCTGTTAATTAGCATATTTGTCAGTATATATTTGTGATCAAACTACGTGTGCTGATCTGAAGAGATCTTCTTAATAGATTCAAGTCAATAGGGGTTAGATACCAATGTCTTGATACTTCTTAAGACAGTACTGTTGCTTTGAGGATGTTATTCACATAGAGGTACCTTAATTTTTACTGCTTTTTTCCCTTTTTTTAAGAAAAGCAATAGGTTCCATAATTTTATTTATCCACTATACTTTTTATAATTATGTAATACTTTGTATGTTTAAAAATAAATTTGACCAAGGATCCTAGAACGGCTTATTTTAAGCAATTGGACTATTATTTATTCAAATGGAAAACAGATTGACCTAAATGATATAACAACATATTTATTTGTCTTGGAGAATGACTTACATTGATAAACTCTATCTCAAAGATGTCAATGATATATCAATCAAAGTAGTGTGTGTCTATTAGAAAACCATAGTGGCTCAAATATGTTTTTACATAGATACAAGACATGAACCTTTTATCAGATAACAGAAAGCCTTCAGTTCCACTTAAATATCTAGTAGAACATTCTCACATGTGATGGTCACAGCAAGCTTTTTCAAAGCTTTCTCTTTATAGCCAACAGACAATCAGTCTACATTCTGGTAACTGTGGTTCTCATAATTTTCACAGACCTGCAGGCAAGTGAATTTGAATTGAGTCATGAGTTAAATGAAGGCACGCAAATCTCAATCATTATTTTTATGTTGGTTGAGTGGTTTTCTTTTTTCTTTTCTTTTTTAGTCCAGCACAGGTCCTGCATTCAATGGTCAGCCAAAATTGACTGCAGAATTCTGCATTTTTGTAATACAGTGTAGTCACTTTTGTTATGAATTTGTTATGTAAAAACCTGTTAACCGTTAAGGTGCAGTTGAACACCTTTGTCTTAAAATGTGTGGAATAAGAAAAGCAGGGTAATACAATGCTTCATTTTAATAACATTTTTTATTTTTAATGCCAATTCACTAGAAGCCAAAGTTGGTAAATCTAGATGAATTATTAAAGTTTCATGACCGTGCCATTATAAACTGTACAACAACAACATCAAATGGATAAGAGAAAAAGGCAAGGATTGCCTTGGAGTATGAGGGGCCGTATTTCACTATATGATATATGCGTTTCAGTATATGATATATGCGTTTCACTATATGATATATGTGAGATAAAAACCTGAAATAATGCCCCTAACGGCCCCTCATAAATTAACTGTTTTTATATTTAAGCTGTCTAGTTGTCCCTACCAGCACTGACCCCAAAATACATTTTTACTGTATGTATTTGTCCTTAGACATCTGGGAACAGTTGATTGGGCTGACTAGAAATGCATACTTATACAGTTGTCAGATGTGGTAGGAGTCAGAAGAGAATTAGCCACACCAAAATAAATCACATGGTTTATGTCACGGAAGCCTCCGTGCCATGGGCTCCTGGAGGGGACTGAGTGCCAGCCTCCTTACTACAGACTATGGGCCCTGGTAAAGAGTGCCATGTTATCCTTTTGTGTGTTATTAATAAAAATATATTTTATTATTGCTTTATTTCCTAACCGTTTACACAGCACACTAAGTGCTAAGTACTAAATCCAGTATGTGTCTCCAGAAAAAAAAAACTACCTCTGCAATCCGATTTATGTACTCCTGTGCAATCATATATGTAGGTGATGCCTCTAAGGTTTCAAAAATATGGTGAAATGGGAATACTGTTGCACCAGTGTGGGGTAATAAGATTGGTATGTGATAATTACACTAGAGTAGAGGAAAGGAGAGATAATAGCATGGGACAGAAAAAGGGGCAGCAATAATGACACAAGAGCAGAGGAAAAAGGTTAATTATAATATTTAAATAGTGGAAGAAGGGATATAACACTGAGGTGAGATAACATTTGAGATGCAGGAAGGGAGAAAGATAGGAAAAGGAAGAGAATACATAAAAAGAAGGGAAAATATACAGATACAAATAAGTTATAAATGATGCGGAGTGAGTTATATAAGTTACATAAAATATATATGTTGTAACACTTTTGAAAACATAATTTTTTTGCAGCCCCCAACACAGAAAACTATTTGGGCGTCTGCGCAGTTGGAATCGGAGGGACATTTCAATATGGGTATAATGTGTCGATCATTAATGCACCTACCACAGTAAGTACACATTTACTGCAATCATTCGTGTTAGGTTGCTTATGGCAATAAATATTATGCGGAAAAAAAAACACATTTAACAATTTGCGGCATAATGAAAGTATGTGCCCTTATTATGTTTGCAGAGATAGAGCTATAACTCACAAATACTAGCATTTCCAGCCATGATCGTAAAATGTGGTTATAGGTTGAATGAATAAAAGTGGAAGAAGTTGATTACCAGAAAAAAAAAATTCGCCCAAAGGTTATGCCCCATATTCGATTACAACACTACCTTTCTCTATTGTAATTTGTGGATCCACCAATGGGCATGAATGAGCTCAGGGGGCACACAAGTTCTATCATTTAGCTGCTTTACTACAAGTCAACTCAAGAATCCAAGAATTTCCAGGATTTCCCTGGTGCTAGCATCATAAACTGTCCACAGCTGGAATTTCAGGTTGACTTTTGAAAATTCTGAGAGTTTTAATTGAGAACATCTTTGATGTATGTATGCCATATTTGTAGTGACCAGTAATTGACAAGCCTTTGTTTCTAAAATCTTTATATATGATGTTATTTTACAAATCTTTCTTAGTATATACAAAGATTTATTAATGATACATGGTATATCCGCCATAAGTCCAACTTGGATGGAGGTCTGCTGACACTTATCTGGTCTGTTATCGTTTCGATATTCACACTTGGTGGACTACTTGGTACATATATTGGAGGAAGTATGGCAAACAAACTAGGCAGGTAAGTGAATCATGTAAATCTGCACCACATATAGTTATTTGTGTATACTAATCCAAGCAACTGGGTACATGGAATGCGACTATTCCAGGAAAACAAGAGAACTTGCCTGGGGGAGTAATTCCCATGTATTCCAGAATGCCAAACCCTTCAGTCAATTGGACTGGATATTTTTAATTAGTGCTACTGATCAGCACTGTGAGCAACATACATGTGATTGATGTAGGACACAACTTGTGTTAAGCATGTAGTTGAAGTGTTTATTGTTGAAGCATTTCATTGACTTTTCCTTCAAGGCTTGTATTCAATAATCAGACCTCTTAAGCACTCGTGACAAATTATTCTATTTGCCATCTATTCTACTGAGTTGTATAATAAGGCTTCATAAAAAACTTAATTGTTTACCAAGGGGGTTAACATATGCAGGATCACTAAATTCAATGTGGGGCTTAAGAGCCAATGCTGGACTAGACATTACTTCAAAAGTTTAATGAATTTCCAAACATTCTAACACTGACATCTGCTCATACAGACTATACCGTTGAGTATAGTCACCAAATCATCAGCGCATCAGTTCCAGCAACAGACACTTACCTTTAAGCTATGAAACATATGTAACAAGCAGGAAAATATGTAACCACTACAAGACTTAGCAGTGGGGCTAGTGTATTACCAACCACCATTTTTAATTTTTTAATTCACTGAAGGCAAGGCCAGACTTAACTTTCCAGAAGGGAAGGGTTGGCTGACAGGTGAACCAAGTGGCCTCCAGTAACTAATATACACTAGCACACACACACACTCACTCTAACACATACACATGCTTCTCAGGGTCCTGTGCTGGGACACCCCAGAGAATGTAGCAACATGTCGGAGTCTACCCACAATATGTGGGCAGTGTCATAATATTGTTCTGTTTTCTGGACTATCCTGGTAAATTTGGAACTGTAAGTAGCTAGGCAAGAAGGGGAATAAAAAATGTCAATCTTTAAGGCAAGGCCAATCTTATTGAAAGATAGAAAAGTGAAAACACAATGCCCAAAAATAATAAATGAAAAGCAATCCGAAAAGAAGAATGTAATGTCATTGAGTAAATAAAAAATAATGTTTGATACCACCAATTTAAGTATGCTCCAATCAAAAGGCATATTCCATTGGTTGTTATGTAATGTTGTTTAATTTGTAGAGCTATAAACTATTGTACATAATATAATATGTATTTTTAATACAGTATTAGTTGGGAGAAGTTAAAATATTTTATATTGAAAAGAGGATATTAATGCTTATCTACTAAACTGCATTTCACTTTTGTGTTTCAGGGAAAAACTTTCTATTGATGAACAATATTATTATTGCTATGTTTGCTGCATTTTTATGGGGCTTTTCAGAACTTAGTAGGATTATTTGAACTTTGATAGTTGGGAGATTCTTAATAGGAATAAATGCAGGTAAAGTGGAATTGTAATACAGATAATTCTCAGCAATCCAACATAGAAAACTGCTTTTATTTTAATCAGACTTAATCCATCAACAAAAAATAAAGCCTGTAGGCAATCTTATATTATGTGGTCAATGCATGGTTCTCTTAGGTCTGCAATAATGATGGCCAACTTCTAATGAAGAGGTCTATTTAGCAATGTATTTAATGCTCACCTTCTCTTTTGGACAGAAATGAAATGATCACGATTCCTCACGTTTAGTGTACCTACACAAATTATGTATTGTTTTTTTCAAGACGGATAGGGCTTTCTTTTTCTATAATTTATACATGTCTGGCACATTGTTTATTTTAAATAATATTTTTTTAAAAAAAACTATCTAAGCATCTATGTGAATTGAGCTACCCTCAGCTTTAGACCCTGGCCTAACCCTTGCTTTGCTTCGCATACCACTGCTGTTGCTTATAGTGAACTGTTGCCTGCACTAGGGTTTCCAACTTATAAAGGTGTTACAATAGGTTTTTTTAAGTTTTGTAGGGACAAAATATTATTTTACATATTACACTGTTTATGTAGACCGTGGGCTTGATGGGGTAGGGATCTACTGTAACCCAATTAAACCCCCAAACTGTGCCGCCATCAGGGGCCATCTTGCACTGTGAGAGGACAGGGAGGCTGAACCCCACGCTTGGCAGCAGAGGTGTACTGAGACGGGTGCCTTAGGTGCACAGCCCCCAGTGTGTGTCTATGTATAATGTTCGAGTCAGTGTGTGTTAATGTATGTTGTTGGATAGCATTTACATGTGTATAAGAGTGTGGTGTTATTACCAATAAGTCTGAAAGTGTAATTAATTTTGCAACATACACTTTAATGTAAAGCATTCAGAAAATGTGAATAGAAGTCGCGGTTCACTAAACTGTGGCAAGAATCTAACTACAGTTAAGAATCCCAGTTGTCTGTCTATACTCTTGTTTGGTTCTAGTAAATCCCCTTCTATAAGCCGAAAAAAAAGCTTCACAGAAATGTTGACCTATTTGTGTGCGCTAAAGTAGAAGAGCCATTAATTTAAATCCAGTTCAGGGTTTTTGTAGAAATGTCAATGACATTCCTCATCTCTTCAATTACAATGTGACTGGAACTACACCGCCTTTTATTTATCAAAGCCAAAAAGATGCAAATTACAGCAAAAATACAATATTGAGTTTACCACATAAGAAAATTGAATTGGTTTCAAAAAAGAACATTTTCCTTATTAAATTTGTCTCAGGCTCACAGTCAGAGACTTTCTCCAATAATAAAATAGGCTATTTATCAAAAATGTCATTATTTCAAAATAAACATTTGTGGTTTAAATTTTAAACTTTTGGGACCCATATACAGTGGGGCAAAAAAGTATTTAGTCAGCCACCACCAATTGTGCAAGTGCTCCCACTTAAAAAGATGAGAGAGGCCTGTAATTTTCACCATAGGTGCACTTCAACTATGAGAGACAGAATGGGGGGGAAAGAATACAGGAAATCACATTGTAGGATTTCTAATGAATTCATTGGTAAATTCCTTGGTAAAATAAGTATTTGGTCACCTACAAACAAGCAAGATATCTGGCTCTCACAGACCTGTAACATCTTCTTTAAGAGTCTCCTCTGTCCTCCACTCGTTACCTGTATTAATGGCACCTGTTTGAACTTGTTATCAGTATAAAAGACACCTGTCCACAACCTCAAACAGTCACACTCCAAACCCCACTATGGCCAAGACCAAAGAGCTGTCAAAGGACACCAGGAACAAAATTGTAGACCTGCACCAGGCTGGGAAGACTGAATCTGCAATAGGCAAGCAGCTTGGTGTGAAGAAATCAACTGTGGGAGCAATTATTCGAAAATGGAAGACATACAGGACCACTGATAATCTCCCTCGATCTGGGGCTCCACGCAAGATCTCACCCCGTGGTGTCAAAATGATCACAAGAACGGTGAGCAAAAATCCCAGAACCACACGGGGGGACCTAGTGAATGACCTGCAGAGAGCTGGGTCCAAAGTAACAAAGGCTACCATCAGTAACACACTACGCCGCCAGGGACTCAAATCATGCAGTGCCAGGCGTGTTCCCCTGCTTAATCCAGTACATGTCCAGGCCCCTCTGAAGTTTGCTAGAGAGCATTTGGGTGATCCAGAAGAGGATTGGGCGAATGTCATATGGTCAGATGAAACCAAGGTAGAACTTTTTTGTAGAAACACAACTCGTCGTGTTTGGAGGAGAAAGAATGCTGAGTTGCATCCAAAGAACACCATACCTACGGTGAAGCATGGGGGTGAAAACATCATGCTTTGGGGCTGTTTTTCTGCAAAGGGACCAGGACCACTGATCCCTGTAAATGAAAGAATGAATGGGATCATGTATCGTGAGATTTTGAGTGAAAACCTCCTTCCATCAGCAAGGGCTTTGTAAGAAGCATTTCAAGGTCCTGGAGTGGCCTAGCCAGTCTCCAGATCTCAACCCCATAGAAAACCTTTGGAGAGAGTTGAAAGTCCGTGTTGCCCAGCGACAGCCCCAAAACATCACTGCTCTAGAGGAGATCTGCATGGAGGAATGGTCCAAAATACCAGCAACAGTGTGTGAAAACCTTGTGAAAACGTTTGACCTCTGTCATTGCCAACAAAGGGTATATAACAAAGTATTGATATGAACTTTTGTTATTGACCAAATACTTATTTTCCACCATAATTTGCAAATAAATTCTTTAAAAATCAGACAATGTGATTTATGGACTTTGTTGTCTCATTCTGTCTCTCATAGTTGAAGTGTACCTATGGTGAAAATTACAGGCCATCTTTTTAAGTGGGAGAACTTGCACAATTGGTGGCTGACTAAATACGTTTTTGCCCCACTGTATATACAGTATATTTTATGATGGTGGGCAATACATCCCCATGCATACATCCCAACTGTTCCTCCTGTTTCAGAGGCTAAAATCACTGCTTGCAGCTTGACGATATGTATAAACCCAATTATCACCCTTTATGTGTATTTCTTTTGCCACTTGTAAGAAATTAATGCACTTCTTATAAATATACACTCCTAGAAATTATGACCCTCTTACAGCAGGGTTATTCTTTTAGGGAATGTGTGACGAATAAAGCACAAATACAAGCGTATAGAAAAATGTATATTGATATTGAATTAGGTTACTGTTACAGGTGATAAAACATATAACGTACAGAAAACATTTGATAATAATACAAAACAAAAGGGATACTTAAGCACATTCTTGGGAAGCCTCTCTCAGCTCACAGGCTTCTCCCGAACGCCATCTTGCGCAGCTTCGTTCTGAGTCTCCTAACCCAGGACACTTCTGTTCGCTGTGCTCTCCTTTCTCAGACTCCTCTTACTCTTCTTTCTCTCTTAGACTCTTCTTTCTCTGTTACTCTTCGTTCTCTTCTTACTCTCTTACTCTTACTCTTCTGAGTCTGTTACTCAGACACTTCTCTCTCTCTCTTACTCAGACTCCTCTCTTACCCTTTACTCAGACTCTTGCAGCCCCTAACTAGTCATCCCAGAATTCCTTGTACCTCCCAGAAAGTGGTTCACCCAACCCCTCTTTCCAGAGTTTTCCTGTATGACCCAATTATGTTGGAGACAGGTAGTCTATGTAAACATGTACACAGTTATGTTAATATAGACTGGCTTCAGTTGTCTGACCCCCTGTGGGGTATCCCACCTCTGTTGGAGCCTTTGTTCCAATCCCTTTGTAATGCATTACTATGCAAATGACCTTACATTGTAAAACCAGATATCTCACCTTATAGAAACCCAAATCGTCCCCAAAACATTATGCAATAAATGTAGTAATCACATTTTAAAGGCACCCTTCATTTCTTACAGTCCCCACCTAGAGGGCGAATGACTCGCATAGAAAATGAGCCCTCTCAAATAGATAAATTAGTACATTTAGCACGTGTACTTTGAAAGATTGTATGTTTTCACTGAGACTCGAGTGACCTGGCAACCACAGATATTGAAAATTTAGGGTACTGTAAGGCATATTTTACCAAATCATAGAGGCACTCACAGTTATATTTCACCAATAATTTGAATTCCTTCAGCCATATCTTTAACCTTCCATTACCCTCTCAGACTTGGCATCACTGCAACCATTTGCGTTCACTCCCATCACTCTCAGGTACCCGTGCCACCAACGCTGCTCCCACCATAGCTTCCTTTAGCCATCAAATTGCATGCCTCGTTTTAGGCCTCTGACCTCTGCCCACCGTGACATCTGTATTTTCACACCAACAGCATTCCCTTTGCTGTTCACTTACACAGTGTATTGAAGAGACCACACCAGAACGAAACTCTGTTTATTGAATGTGTAGTGGTGGTACTCGTGAAGGTGTTTGTGCACGTTTACGGAAACTTGTATAGCTGGAGTGGGTTTGTGCTTCAGCCCTTGAAGGTGTTTGATAATTCGCCCATGGCCTCTGGAAATTAAAAGATACTCTACACAGAAAGTGTGTATGGTTATCTTGCCCGAATCACTAGTGGTTCTCTTATCATTCTTGTCTCAGCACTAATATCTGGCTTTACCAATCAAAAACATTGTAAACACATAAAATACACAAAACATACATACAGTACACAACAGATACTAAAATACTAAGACATCCCATAACAGTAACCTTGTGGTATCTTTGAACATTAATTTTAAACAATCCCTACGAAGATGGAGAGAACAAAAAAAAGTAGATTGAATGCTACCATTACATTCATAATGTCTTGGCAGGATGCAATCTATATAAAATAAAATATAAAAAGTATGTTGCCGTTCAGAAATATGAATAAAAATCAGATTGAGGCTATATTTTGTTTGTAACTAAAAATTAAAACAAAACAAAAATCTAGAGCAGCAACAATATATACTGCTGAAGACCAACCATAATGTTACAGAACCACATCTCTCCACTGTGATCAAAATATAAACCCCATATTGGCAACAATTCACCTAATCTATGATTTTAAATTATTCAATCCAGCAACAAACAAAATTAAGATATTGTAGCTGGCAGTGCAGGTGTCCTAAACTAATAAAACAAAAATAATTTGAAATTTGGCCCACCTGACTGTACTGAACGAATTTAGAGGCTTACCCTTAAGAAAAATAAAAATAGATATTAAGGTCCTCTATTAATATTTTAAATTTCCTGCAAGAAATCACACATGTTAATGTCCCGATCTCTTCACAGGTTTGTCTCCTTTCTTTTTTCTTTTTCATTTAGTATCTTCTCCTTTTCTGAAAAACAAAACTTTAAACAAATAGATTAGCATCAACAACAAATAGATTGTTACAACAACAAATCTAGAAGAGCACACTAGTTTTCTTCTGACTGAGCTATCTTTTTGTTTCTTAACATTTCTTTTATTCTGGACACTTCTGTCTCTACAATGTCCAGTTCCTTCATAAACTCTGTTACTTTATACTGTAACTCATTATTCTCTTTTTCAAATCTTTCTTTCTGTGCCTTAATAACATGGTAGGGAATCCAAGGCTTGATATAGTTTTTCCTTACACCATTACCTCTTCCCTGAGATCCCCACCTAGTGTAATTAAAACAATTCTTATCTCCCTGCCTCCAGCTATCAACCATGGCTCTTTTCTGAATATGGTGTCCTTTGGCAGAGTGAGAGTGGCAATTTCTGGCAAAATGTCCTACTTTCCCACAAGCAAAACATTTAAAGGCTTCCCTTTTACCTATGGGTCCTTGATTGTTTTGTTGCCTGCTCTGATACAACTGTCTCTGAAGCGAAGGGCTTAATACAGACACAGGCTTTGCAATGGTTTTGCTGTGATTTCGGATCATTTTATGATTAGCATTACTTTGCTTCTCATCTAAACCTTGCCCATCTATTTCATTCACATTATCATCTTTTAACGCTTTGACTACAGCCACAACATCATTTCTTTTATGTAGCTGTGCATTTAACGTGTTAATTCTAGGTGTGCAATGCATATGATCAGCCTCCCTCTTCCTGCCGGCTGCCAGGGTCCTAATCTCCCCCTCTGCATCCTTCAGCCTCTGAGTAAGCCGCTCATTTGCACTACGCAATTCCTCATTTTCCTGTAAAGTCTGCTGGCTGCTTACACGTAAAGCTGCAGCATTCTGTGCAAAAATCTTACACTTTTCAAGTTCAGTGCTTAAACTTACAACTTTTGCTTCCAAAAGTTCTTTTTGCTCTTTCAAATCTTCAATTTCAACCTGGCATTTAGAATGATCAGTCTTATGATTGCTATAGGAAATAGATAGTGAGCGAATTGCCCCTTGTGCATCCCTCAGTCTGGCCAAAAGTTGTTCATTCTCCTTGCGCAAATTACTATTCTCTTGAATTGTATTCTGCTGTCTTATACACATAGCAGATGCAGTGCTAGCGGCGATTTTAAGGGTTTCAATACTGTCCCTAAGTGTTTTACTCTCACTCTCCAATTGTTCAAATAGACTACATTTTTTTAACAATTCCTCCTTTTCTATGGATAAGGTTTTAACTAATTGCTGCAGGCTACTAATCTCATTTTCTAATTTTTTGTTTTGTTCTAAGTAGGCCTTAGAGTTTCCTGCGATCCAGCATGCAGAAAATACCAATGCCCTTCTTCCTTTCTTTTCAGACATACTCTTATCTTTTATTGCTTGGGCCATATAATCCCTTACTTCATACCATGGATCCATTGACCCCTGCATACACTTGATCAAGTCACCAGAATTTTTAACCTTAGCAATCTTCTTATTTAACCCTTCCATCATTAACAAAGCAGAATTCACTGAAATTTGTATATGCAACACCCGAACACCATCCTAACTCAATACACAATATATACACTTATAAATATACTCCTACGTCACACTAAATCCCTCCTACCTGGCTCGCCAATTCTGTAAGAAATTTATATGCACTTCTTATAAATATACACTCCTAGAAATTATGACCCTCTTACAGCAGGGTTATTCTTTTAGGGAATGTGTGACGAATAAAGCACAAATACAAGCGTATAGAAAAATGTATATTGATATTGAATTAGGTTACTGTTACAGGTGATAAAACATATAACGTACAGAAAACATTTGATAATAATACAAAACAAAAGGGATACTTAAGCACATTCTTGGGAAGCCTCTCTCAGCTCACAGGCTTCTCCCGAACGCCATCTTGCGCAGCTTCGTTCTGAGTCTCCTAACCCAGGACACTTCTGTTCGCTGTGCTCTCCTTTCTCAGACTCCTCTTACTCTTCTTTCTCTCTTAGACTCTTCTTTCTCTGTTACTCTTCGTTCTCTTCTTACTCTCTTACTCTTACTCTTCTGAGTCTGTTACTCAGACACTTCTCTCTCTCTCTTACTCAGACTCCTCTCTTACCCTTTACTCAGACTCTTGCAGCCCCTAACTAGTCATCCCAGAATTCCTTGTACCTCCCAGAAAGTGGTTCACCCAACCCCTCTTTCCAGAGTTTTCCTGTATGACCCAATTATGTTGGAGACAGGTAGTCTATGTAAACATGTACACAGTTATGTTAATATAGACTGGCTTCAGTTGTCTGACCCCCTGTGGGGTATCCCACCTCTGTTGGAGCCTTTGTTCCAATCCCTTTGTAATGCATTACTATGCAAATGACCTTACATTGTAAAACCAGATATCTCACCTTATAGAAACCCAAATCGTCCCCAAAACATTATGCAATAAATGTAGTAATCACATTTTAAAGGCACCCTTCATTTCTTACACACTTCAGATGTTTTATTTTATTGTGTGACTTAATTATCTACTTTTTCAAATGGATATTAGCATAGAATAACAACACATTGATTTAAGAATGGTTAGGTCATTACAGCTATGGACTTGTTTAATAATGGCCTGATTTCAGCTGATTTCTCTTTATAGGTATCGGCATCTGTGTTCAACCTCTCTATCTTGGGGAAATTGCTCCAAAGCATATACGAGGCTTCATGACTGTGGGCATCAACATCTTTTTGACTGGTGGACTCTTAGCTGGACAAATTGTTGGTTTACGGTACAGTTATTGTTCAATATTTCAAAATTCTTATATACACATTCGCTTCTCTCAGACCTGCAGAGACCACAAGGGTGGGGAACAGAACAGAAGCCCCTAAACCTTCTTTAATAGGCCCTACAAATATTAAAGACAGCTTTGTTTATAAGAATATTGTAGGGCTGCAACATAATTTAGCAAAAAAAATGTATCTAGGAAGTCATCTGGATTTATTCAATATCGCTTATATTTATTATATGTGTCAATTGTGTGTTTTATATTTTGTTAACAGGGAAATACTTGGCGATGAGAACTCCTGGCCGTTCTTGCTAGCTACGTGCTGTATACCTGCGTTTATGCAGTTAATAATATTCCCATTCTTTCCTGAAAGTCCCAGATACCTCCTAATAGAAAAAAAGGATGAGTATGCATGTCAAAAAGGTAATTAATACAATATTAAGGAAATATCTTGCTAGAAAGAAACATCAATGTCGCCTCCACTAATTTAAAATTTCACCTTTAACAATATCGTTTCCTATAATAGTAAGTTGTCTGAAGCTTTTATGCAGGTGTTTTTGTAATTTTTTTTTAGCACTGAAAACATTTTATGGTGCACAGCACTACCAGTTTCAGTTAGAAGATATCCAGGTTGAGTCAAATGCTTTACATGGTGAGAAACCCAAGAAGATTCTACAATTATTTTCAGACCAGGCTATAAAATGGCAGCTTATTGCTGTTATAGTAACTAATATAGGACAGCAACTCTGTGGGATAAACGCGGTAAGTAGAAGCTCACCGTATATCGCAGTTTCTATGCACTGCACAAAATATTTTTTTATGTATTTATTTGTATCTTTTTGCATTTTGTAATCCCTAACTAATTTTCTTTTTAGTTTTTATACCAGAAGAAACTTAAATCAATGATGTTTTTCTACCCTCTCTGTGACCTCTGTCTTCTTTGCATCTTTTTATCTCCTCTATTCATTCACTATGTCTTCAACTCCTGTTTTGTCTGTATGTATAAATTTATATTTGTTATGTATGTGTTAACCACCCCATTTAAATTGTATAGCACTGCGTAATATTTTGGTGTTTAATAAATAAATAATAATAATATTTTTGTCCCATTTCTCTTTTCCCTCTTTCCTCTCCATTCTTTGGGTAATAGTCACAAATCCAATTCTTAGGATTCACATTAAGTTAAAGAGGAATTTCCCTGGATAAAAATATTGTCTCCTTGACCATAATATGCAGTGCTATATACAATAATATACAATGCTATATAAACACAATAAAGTCTTCATCTACTTGAATGTATAGAAAGTATGGCATTGTGCAAAAACTATTTTTATTTTAAATGGGACTAATCTGGAATTTCAACAATTTATATAAAAATGATTTTCTTTCCATCAGATTTATTTCTATGCTGATTATGTGTTCAGAAAAGCTGGGATTCCTGCTCAAAATATACCATATGTCACGCTTGGCACTGGAGCCTGTGAATGTGTGACTGCTTTGACGTGTGTAAGTTAATATTACATATTCAACAACCAGAAACGTTCACAAGAATGTAACATAAGGGAATTTATTCATACATTTTTGTGCTTTAGTCAGATTTTGTTTTCTTCATAAAACTTTGATTGGCCATGAGGTATGAAGAACGAGTTTACAGACCTATTGGTGGAAGTGACTTTAAAACTTCACATGCACTGACAGCGCCAATGATAATGACATACAACAACAAATTTGAGAGGCTCACCACGAACCCCAGGTGAAAAGATGAGTCCAGATCTGGACCTCCTTGCTTTCTTGTGCCTAGAGAGATGCCAACTGGACCCCACTGACGAGACCACAAAGACTGAAACGTACATCTGGAGTTGTTGGTTCACATTTTAGTTCTGGCCTGCCCCTGGGGCAGGAGCAGGCTGATATGTTGATGGAGATTTTTCCTCTGTAATGGCACAAGAGAGATTGTGCTGAGGTGCTCTCAAGTGGGATGCTCCATAGGACAGACTATGAAGTGGCTAATTGTTCTTGGTGAGCATCTCAAACATGTTTTGTATGAATAAATATGACAGCCATGGCTGGGATAGGATTAGTGTTGACTGGTTACCAGTATTACTTATGTTACAGAAATACTGTATTTCATGGTAAACCTCTTTTCTTTATTAAAAACAGGAACATACTATGCTTTCATGGATTAATTAAAGCCTAGTCACTATTAGACATTGAGTCTTTTACTTATTTATTATTATTTTGAATATTTCTGTTGGATTGCTATTATTATTGTTAATACTAAGCTTTTTTATTAAGTGCCAACATATTCTGCACAGATGCAGATACAACAGGAGTTAAGGACCCTGTCTGTAAGCAGACAATCTATAAAGCCTTCATAGAAAGTTCCTAGCAAGAATGATGGGTTTATGGGGGCACCACTTGTAAGCTGATATTCTAAACTAAGTTTATGGGTAATTGATTCAAAAGGAGGAGAAAAAATGGACAGGTGGTTGAGGAGTGTTGGGTTAGAGCTTGTGACAAGAGGATGGTTACAGGGAAGCTGGAAAGAGAAAGATGAAAAAGATTGCATTGAATTTAAAATGGATTAGATTTACCCATAGTGGATTTGCTGGTGGAAGTGGCACATACATGAGTGTATGTATTTTCATAGAAGTGACTGGTCAACCACTCATTTTGCATTGTTGACTGATATGTAGAGTGTTATGTCACATTAGTTCTCAGCCAATGCCGGAGGTAAACATTTGGGGTTTTTTTTACTCATAACAAGCATTTCTATTACAATATTATGCCCCAAGACAGCTTCAAAGAAAAACCATATCTTCAGTGACACGTGTGTGTGTGATTAAATATGTGTGATGCCTTGCCACGTCAAAATAATTTTCCCATAAACAGAAAGTTAACAGAAGTGTTATTCTCTTCAATATTGTATTTGTGATCTAGTGTTCTTTTATTATTAAGGTATGGGTTATTGGGGTGGTCGACATATAACATGTATCCATGATGAATATTTACAGGGTCTGCTAATAGATAAAGCTGGAAGACGTTTACTTATTATCGGAGGATACACACTCATGGCATTTTGGTGTGTTGTATTGACGATAACCTTGACATTTCAGGTATGAACTATATGATTACTCTACCAATGTATTTGTAAATGATACAACAATAATATGATTCTAAATTTACACAAATGCCAAACCCAGTATTAACTTATGATATCATGAGATGGAAGAATGACAATCACAGTCAAGTGGATGAGTGACTCATTCTGACAATGGATGATGGTCATGGTAGCCAGTCAGTTTCAGAAGTGTGTGTGTGTGTGTGAGGGGGTATGTACAGTGTAACATATAACATTTAGAACTTTAATAAACATATTAAAAACAAAATGATTAAGTATAATTACAAATATAACAACCTCTGGTTGAATCTGTACCTTTTTAATAGTTTATGGCAAAAAGAGCATACCTAGTTTTTTTGGTTTATGATGTAATTTGTGATTTACATTAGTTTGTAGTCCTAGGGCCTTTCTTTTTTATATTAGTTTTTTTTCCTAATACCTTGGAAATATCGCAACTACTGTTGTCTTGTGCAAAGACTTTGGACTAGGAATCTTTGTTGACCCCATAACTGTGTTTACACTGCTCCGTAAATTTAGTCAATTGAAAATGAATATTAAGTGCTACAAATGTACTATGGACAGTGCTGATCCCAATAGACTGCCTAGTACTTTGCTAACAGACTGAGTTACCTATCAAGAGAAGTACTGCATCCATATCACTTTAAAGGCCTCATTTAGTTCATTGGGTACAGTACTGGAAACTCCATCTGCAGGGGGATTTTTGAGTTTTGGAGACATTTTAGAGAAAGACAACTAAATAGTTCACAGGATAAAAATTATCAGGGAAGAGTAAAGTATATGAATTTGTATAGGTTGCAGGTGAGACGAGAGCGGAAATACAATAAAATGATGTAATGACGTACAGAAGCCAGGGTATGTCCTTAACACTGTTTCTCCGAGCCCCATATTATAAAGAATGCTAACACTACAAAATAAGAAAATAGTAATAGAGATCAATGCATAAAGATACTTTCATTCCTAATTAGATTTACGCAGATAGTAACTCATTGCAAAAACACATTATGCTATGGACTATGTTGTAGTTACTTGGAAATGTTTTATTTAAAACCTGTAAATATTTTACTTCTATTTTTTAGGATATCTTTTCATGGATTCCCTATTTAAGTATGTCTGCTATTCTTGCTTTCATATTATGCTTTGGACTGGGGCCAGGTAAGGGAACACAGCAATTCTAAATATCTGCAAATCATCTCTTGTGTTTAGTTACCATCTGACAACAGCAGTGATGTATTTATGAGGGTCAGTATTCTAGGCCTGGCCCAGGGCAGCTCCCCCAAGCCACCTTGTAGGACCTACCTCTAGCACGTGCACCGCTCTTCCTCTTTTATTTTGATCACTGGGATGAGATGTTATGTCCTGACGTACAGGGTGCTAAGAGGCTATTTCAACTAGATGCAGTACATAATTCCAAGGTACAAATTGGCCAGATCTCTGATTTCCCAAAGCACTCCATTGCAATCAGCATACCTGAGAACTCTCTGGATTCGCATCTGGACATTGGAGCCACACTCTGACACACTCCCCACCCATTTTCCCCTTAAACAGTCTGTGTCCTTCAACCTCAGCGGAACCACACACTGATATCAGTGAGACACCGCAAGGTGGGATCTGGGTAGTCCGAGCCATAAAGTTCCTAGGTTTGGTAATCTGCACTTAAGTATTTCAATGGGACATTCTGCCCCCAGTAATGCAGCAGAGGCCAGAATATGCTGCTGGTTACTGGGTTGTCTTTAGGAACATGCACACACACACACACACGCTCTAGCGACACCTACCAATGGAGTACGGTATCCATTGTAGAACTGTGTGAGATCACTAAATGAAAGTGATCAGGATTATACATTTTTCAAGCCACATCATGTTTATTGCAATAATCATTTCACATCCTTCTTTAATTTACAGGAGGTGTTACAAATACCTTGGCAGCAGAATTATTTACACAATCGTCGCGATCTGCAGCATTTATGATTGGAGGAGCGGTAAACTGGATAAGCTTTTTTGCTATAGGAATGATATTCCCATTTATAGTGGTAAGTATGAAATAATACCGCTCAATGCTTTAAACCAGGGCATGTACATTTCACATCAACTAAGTGTCCTACTGCCTCCCAAGCTGATACCGCTCTATAACCTCACCTGGGAATTTTATAAATAGCTGACCCCGAGACTCCCTTTAAAGTCAAAGATCCCATTGTAGCGATGTTGGTAATGATGGTAACCAAATGGTATTATTATTTCTTTATTTCTTATACAAAAAATTGATGTTTGAGGTCTTTTAATAAAATCTTTGCTCTCAGATTCCATGTTAAAAGAAGCTTTAAACAGCAATACTATTCAGTTTCCCAGCTCCAAAATCTATGGCTATGGGGAAGTGTGAGGATTTTTTAAAAAAGAGCTTTTTCATAGTCCCCAACAAGCCCATCACACAGGGTCTAATAACATACTTCTGTGTTTTCTGTAAAGGTTTGATAAAATAAAAACAAAAACTTAAAATAACTTTTTTATTTCCTTGGCAACAACCTATCAGTCCCTTCGTTTGTGTCACATGACAATTAAGCATTTCCTGAAAAATTATGAATGTTGCAAAATATTTAAAAGAATACAAATTATTTTGGGGGAGGCATTCGACATTCAAACAGTACTAGGGATGATATTTATAACTTTTTTTATATACTTTATTTACAAAGTTTGTGGATATCTGACCACCACATCTTTATGAACTTGATGTATATCCTATTGCAAAACCATACGCTTTAATGAGGAATTGACCAACCCCTCCCACCTCCATTGCTCCTGTAGTAGACTTTATTCCACTTGGAAGGTTTCCACAAGATATGTCTGTGGAAATTTGCCCATTTACCCAAAAGAGCATTTGTAAGGTCAGGCATTGATGTTGGGTGAGAAGGTCTAAGCTTGCAATCAGTGTTCCAGTTCAAGGTCAGGGTTCTGTGCAGGCCACTAAAGTTCCTACAAATAAACTCATCAAACCATGTCTTTATGAACCTTGCTTTGTGCACAGGGGCATGCCGAAACAGGAAAGGATCACCTCAAAACTGGTGCCACAAAATTGGAAACATGCAGTTGTTTAATATTTCTGCATGCTGTAGCATTAACATTACCCTTCGCCAGAAAGGTCCAGACCCTAAAAAATAGTACCAGACCATTATTCCTCCCGCACCGAACTTTACAGTAGGCGCGATGCATTCCCATAGGTTGTGTTCTCCTGGCATCCACAAAACCCTAATTTGTCCATCAGACTTCCAGATAAAAAATGATTCATCATTTCAGAGAACATTTTTCCACTGCTTTAGGCCACTCTAGCCGATGCTTGCCAGTGCTCATAGCGATCTTTGGCTTGTGTCCAGCTGCTTAGGCATGGAGATACACTTCATGAAGCTCCTACTGCACAGTGCATGTGCTGATGTTGCTTCCAGTGTAGAACTTTCCGGGTGACTTCAGCAGTGACGCGACACGGAAGGGAATGCCTGATCGTGCGATCGGTCATTTAAAACATTGCTTAATGAATATTCTTGTATATGTGATTTCATAATTCCTTTTGTTTTATGGCTTTAGGTTTAAGTTAACGATTATTAAGATAATGATATTCTGTATTTATTTATTTTTTAGGACGGATTAAATCAATTTTGCTTCCTGTTCTTTTTCGTGGTATGCATTCTTATAGCTGGCTTTATCTTCTGCATTGTTCCAGAGACCAAACACAAATCATTCCTTGACATCAAAGCAGATTTCCAAAGACTTAACTTTGGTCAATTAAATTCAAACTCCATAGAGGACCACGTTACCCAGACTACAACCGAGGACACCTTGTAAAAATAACTTATTGGGTGCTGTATAATTAAATATTTCAGGCTACTTTATTTCCTTTCTACCACACATGACAAAATAAAATCCGAACAAAAATATCTTAAGCGTTACATAGAAATATCTAGTGTAATCATAACTGCTGGATGGTTAACCTACCGGAGGTTATTTATTGTGTCCTGACATGAGAACAGATGTGTACTTTATGTGTGGATCTTGTATTATGTATATTGAGCAGGAAAACACAAAAGAAGTGTATCCCCAAAATAGGGACTAGTAATAGGGTAACTTCTTAAGTCTAATATATATATAGCCAAGCAAGGATAACTGTTAATACAAGGTGATAATAGTATAATGAAACTTTAGTTTAATCATTAAAAAAAACACTAAGCAAAAGGGAATGGTTCCCCAACTCTGGAAGATCACTTGGACTACAAACATTCTATATGCAAGTACCCAGAAACAGGCCCGGACTGGGACAAAAAATAGGCCCGGGCATTTAAGCCTGAGCAGCCCATATTTATTTATTTATTGTTAAAGCCCACCCTTCATGTACCATCTTTGCATTTAATCATTCACACAAATCATTAACGCATTCATTAATGCAGTCTCACAAATCATTCAAGCAATTCATCCTCACATGAATTCATTAATTGTCATACGCATTCACACAATTCATCCACACATTTATTCATTGATTCTCATAAGCTTGCGAGCAGGGCTCTCTCCCCCAAATGTATCGGTTTGTATTAGTCTGTCAATTCTTGTCTTGTCGTATCCCTTGAATTTATGTATTGTATTAAGCGCTGCGTAAACTGTTGGCGCTATATAAATAAAAGATAATAATAATAATAATAATAATACGCATTCACACTACCCCTCTCTTCATCTTATCTGCCCCGTTCT
>VKOC01028828.1:0-11795 GCA_009364415.1 Spea multiplicata
ACCTCTGCTCGTGACCCCGGCTATCCGTTGTTTGCTGCCTGACCTGACCTCTGCTCGTGACCCCGACTATCCGATTGCCAGCTCCTAGTACCATCTGGTTGTTCCTGCTCTGCTCGTCATCTCCGCTTGGGGGCGCCTTTCCTGGTACTGCAGCGTGGATCCACAGCCTGAACCACCGCTAGTGACAGTATCACAGGCCCTTAATATGGATCCCGCAGACTTGGCAAGGATGTCCAACCGACAAGACAGACAGGATCAAGTTCTAGCTGCTCACGCTTCTCAACTCCAATCCTTGGAACGGAAGTTAGACGATGTCGCAGACCTACTAAGATCTATGGCCACGAACTTGTCTCCATCCATCTCGCAAGGGGCCTCATCTGATTCGGCTCCTCCTGTTCCGGGGCCAAGTACTGCTGTTCCAGCACCCAAGATGCCATTACCTGACAAATTTTCTGGTGATCCTCAAGAGTGTCGTGGGTTCCTCAATCAGTGCGCCTTACATTTCCGGGCACATCCTCATACTTTCTCCTCTCATTGCAACAGAGTGACTTTTATTATAAACTTATTAAAAGGAGAAGCATTGGCGTGGGTATCACCTCTACTAGAACAGAGCTCACCCATTTTGGAAGACGCAGACGCCTTTATCGCATCATTTCGTGCTGTGTTTGATGCTCCTGGGAGACGTGAAGCTGCTGAATCCATTCTTATGGAACTGCAACAAGGCAGGAGAACTGTGGCCCAGTACGCCGTTGAATTTCGTACTTTGGCATATGAGACAGACTGGAATGTCAGCTCCCTGAAAGCCGCCTTTCGCAGGGGTTTGAACGAATCAATCAAGGATGCACTCACCTATCGTGAAATTCCCCAAGATCTGGAGAATCTGATCACATTATGTCTACGGTTGGAGGCCAGAGGTCAGGAGAGAAAATTTGAACGCGACCGAGAACGCGATCGTAGGCCACGTCCCGTTAGGCCTTGGATCAGACATCCGACTCCTGCACCTACTGAACCTGCAGCTACTGTGGCAGAGCCTATGGAGATCGGTCCTGTGCTTCATTTATCCGTGGAAGAGAAACAACGCCGCAGATCTTTGGGACTGTGTTTATATTGTGGACAAAAAGGACATTTGATTGTTGCCTGCCCTAGGAAATCGGGAAACGCCAGAGCTTAGTGGAGGCCGGAGGTGCTTCACTAAGTGCTACTGTTGCTTCACCTCCTCAGTCACCAAGACTTTTGGTTCCCATCAAGCTGCAGTGGACAGGCCACCAAGTGGCCACCCAAGCTTTCATTGATTCGGGAGCGGCTGGAAATTTTATAGACAAGGGTTGGGCCCTGGAACACAGTATTCCCTTACAACCCAGGACTCAGAAAACCTCTATTACGGCATTAGATGGCTCTCCTCTAGGAACAGGGATTGTGTCCCTCCAAACCGAGACTATTGGTGCCAACATTGGGATACTCCATTCTGAAGAAATACGGTTTGATGTGTTATCCAGTCCTCATATTCCAATCATCCTGGGAATGTCGTGGTTACAACAACATAATCCCAGCATAGACTGGAGAGAAGGACAGATTCTGGCGTGGAGTAAAGAATGTTTAAAGAACTGTTGCAGCACTCCTACTAAATTAAATCTTATGCTCGAAGTACCTGCTCAAGATCCACGTCTTCTGGTACCCCCTCAGTATTGGGAGTATTTAGATGTTTTTTCTAAGAGAAAAGCAGAAACGTTACCTCCTCATCGGGCGTATGACTGTACGATACAATTGTTGCCGGGCACCAATCCACCTAAGGGTCATACATATCCATTATCCCATCCGGAGAATCAAGCCTTGGCCCAGTACATTGAAGAAAGTTTACAGAAAGGGTTCATCAGACCTTCTGCATCACCAGCAGGAGCGGGCTTCTTTTTTATTTCCAAGAAAGATGGATCCTTACGCCCCTGCATTGATTACAGGGGCTTAAATAAAATTACCATAAAGAATAAGTATCCGCTTCCCCTCATTACAGAACTTTATGATCAGCTGAAAGATGCCACTATTTTCACGAAACTAGATCTACGAGGGGCCTACAATCTGATTAGAATCCAAGAGGGGGACGAATGGAAGACGGCGTTCAATACGAGATACGGACATTATGAATATCTTGTGATGCCTTTCGGGCTATGCAATGCTCCAGCCGTGTTCCAGAGCTTCGTGAACGACATCTTCCGGGATATGTTGTTATCTCATGTTATGGTCTACCTCGATGACATTCTCATTTATTCAAAAGATTTGGAAGAGCATCGACAACATGTTAGCCAGGTGCTACAAAGATTAAGAGAACATTCCCTATTTGCCAAAGTCGAAAAGTGCGAGTTTGAGTGCGATAAGGTGAAGTTTCTAGGCTATATTATTTCTGCTGGGCAGCTGGAGATGGACCCAGGCAAGATAACGGCCATACAAGATTGGGAAGAACCTTCTGACATTAAAGGCATTCAACGTTTCGTAGGGTTCGCCAACTATTATCGTCGCTTTATTCGCAACTTTTCCCAGATCATCTCTCCCATAATTGCACTTACTCGGAAGGGGTCGAATCCAAAGTCCTGGACCCCTGAAGCTCGAGACGCTTTTGGGAGATTGAAGTTGGCCTTTACAACTGCCCCTATCCTACAACGTCCCAATCCAGACTTACCGTTTACCTTGGAGGTTGATGCGTCTGAGACCGGGGCTGGGGCCATTCTATCTCAGAGAGACCAAATTTCGAATCGTCTACATCCCTGTTCCTATTTTTCTAAGGCTTTCTCTTCAGCGGAACAAAATTATGACATAGGGAACCGGGAGCTGCTGGCTATTAAATTAGCGCTAGAGGA
The DNA here is from genome assembly GCA_009364415.1 of Spea multiplicata. NCBI lineage: Eukaryota > Metazoa > Chordata > Amphibia > Anura > Pelobatidae > Spea > Spea multiplicata. Next base: position 2,850 of record VKOC01028828.1, read on the forward strand.
ATGGCGACATCTGCTTGAGGGGACTGAAATTCCTATTACCATTCTTACAGACCATAAAAACTTGGTGTACATAGAAAAGGCCAAGAGACTCAATCCACGTCAGGCTCGATGGGCATTATTCTTCACACGATTTAATTTCACCATTTCTTATCGGCCGGGTTCAAAGAATACGAAGGCTGATGCACTGTCCAGAAGACATGAGGCGCCTAATGTGGAAAAGTCGGTCGAACCTATAATCCCTCCTACGAAAATAATTGCCACGATACATAGCACTCTCATGTGGCACATCTCTAAATCACAAACACCCCGTCCCAGAGGACAAATTCCTCCGCCTGGGAGACTTTATGTGCAACCCCGTTTCCGTAAAGCCGTCTTATCCTGGGGTCATGCCTCTCCGGTAGCAGGTCACCGGGGAACTCGGAATGTTAAATTTCTTCTGCAGAAGAATTTCTGGTGGCCTACAATGATACGTGACATATCTGAATTTGTGCAAGCATGTACTATCTGTGGTCATAATAAAACCCCTCATACCAGACCGGCAGGGTTATTATGTCCGTTGCCTGTGCCAGATCAGCCATGGCAACACATAGCCATGGATTTTGTCACGGACCTGCCTCCTTCTCAAGGCCATACGACTATTTTAGTAGTGGTTGATTTATTCAGCAAGCAAGCACATTTTATCGCTCTAGCTAAACTTCCATCTGCCAGCACATTAGCAGACACCTTCATGAGAGAGATCATAAGACTACATGGAGTTCCACAAATCATCATTTCGGACAGAGGGTCACAATTCATCTCGAAATTCTGGAGAGCGATGTGTAAACTTATGGGAATCGAATTGCATTTTTCATCTTCCCATCATCCTCAATCTAATGGGCAAGCTGAAAGAACAAATCAAGTACTTAAGCAATATCTTAGAATGTACGTCTCGGAGGATCAGTCCGATTGGTCAACACTTTTGCATCTTGCGGAATGGTCCTACAACTGCTCTTATCATGAAGCACTACAGATGTCCCCATTCAAAGCGGTTCACGGTTATGAACCAGCACTCTGGCCTGAAGAAACCAGTTCTACAGGGGTACCTGCAGCTGAAGCTCAATTTCAAGTTCTACGCGACCATTGGGCACTTATTTCGGAACAGTTAAAGCAGACTAAGGTTTTACAGAAGAAAACCGCTGATAAGTCTAGATCCAAAGGGCCGGTGCTCAATCCAGGAGACTATGTGTGGCTTTCCACGAAATATCTTCACCTCCAGCAAGCCGCCCGAACCTTAGGACCTAAATATATTGGTCCATATAAAATTAAAACAAAAATTAATGAAGTTACTTATTCTCTGGTTCTACCTAAAACACTGCGCATTAATAATGCGTTTCATATTTCTTTATTAAAACCAGTAATTAGAAATCAATTCTCCCCCACGGTTCGTGCTCCTGATCCGGTAATAGTCCAAGGTGAAGAAGAATATGAAGTACAAACCATCTTGGACTCTAGAAAGAAACAGGGGAGACTGCAATACTTTATTAGATGGAAGGGATACGGTCCTGAAGAGAGTTCCTGGGTCCCGTCCTCTGATGTCCATGCTCCAGCCAAGATTCGTGCCTTTCATAGGAAATTTCCCCAGAAACCGGCTCCTAATCGCCAGGATGGCGCTTGTAGACAGGGGGGTACTGTTACCTTACCTGCGGTCCCGGCGGTCCCGGCGGTTCCAGCGTTGCCACGAGCAGGGGAGCTGAGACGCAGCCCGCGCGTTCAGCCCCCTGCTCGCGGGAAGACACGATGTGGTCCGTCTGGCCGTTAGACGCGCGCCCCCGTGTGGTGATCCGTAGTTTGACGGGGTGCGCGTCTCAGCAGCATGAGAGCCGTTCGCGCATGCGCGAACGGCTATCTCATGAATATTCATGCCGCGTCTTAAAGGGGTATTTATCTTTTTTCCTCCTCCCCCTAATTTAGGGGGTAGGAGGATCCTGAGCAAGAGGACTATTTAAACCTTCAGTCTGCATGTACCTCTTGCCTGTGATAGTGCCTTTATTGCCTTCACTAGCGTTCCAGAACCTTATTTGCCTTTTCGTTGCCTGACCTCTGCTTGTACCTGACTACCCGTTGTTTGCTGCCTGACCTTGCTCGTGACCCCGGCTATCCGCTGCCTGACCTGACCTCTGCTCGTGACCCCGGCTATCCGTTGTTTGCTGCCTGACCTGACCTCTGCTCGTGACCCCGACTATCCGATTGCCAGCTCCTAGTACCATCTGGTTGTTCCTGCTCTGCTCGTCATCTCCGCTTGGGGGCGCCTTTCCTGGTACTGCAGCGTGGATCCACAGCCTGAACCACCGTTAGTGACACACGCTGACACACACAGGTGGATACGAGCGCTGCTGCCGTGCCACGGCCGGCTGCACAGGTTTGTGCGACCGCAATGAACGAGACTCGCCGGCGCGCACGTCACTCCACAGACGTGCCCTGCGCATGTCATCACACCACGTGAGCCACGCCCACCAGCGGCGGACCGGCGTGGGACCACAATGGATGAGGTAGATGTAACAGATTGACCTTTGTATTAAATGTTGCAAGTTTCCTACATGCACATTGTCAATGCACTTACTTTTGCAAGCTGCTTTGCAAGGGTTAACACGTGAGGACATGCAACATCAGTGGAGTAAGATTGTAAGCATGTATGACGACATCATTTTTTTCTTTAAGTCTAAATTGTTATATATTGTACTACTTGCTATGTCCTGTTTACACCATTCCACTGAAAAATATGATGGTGCTCCATAAATCAATAAACAATACTAAATGTGATATTGCTTAGCTCCTTAAACACTGCATATGAGGAAAAAATATATCCTTGCAAGCAAAATATCACTATTAAGATTACAACATGACTTTTGGTAAATTATCTTTCATGCACATTAAAGACTTAGAGATCTAAAAGCAATAAACTGGGTTAGAAAACTGCAAGGCCAGCATTTTACATTCAATTTTGAATCCAGCTGCTACAAAAGCATTAATCACAAGAGAATTATTTTGAGGAAAATAACTGCAGGCACACGATTGCATCTTGTTTTCTGGTATAAGTAGGGAAACATTTTCTTCTTAATAAATTACGGTTGCGTTTCAAAGATAAAATATTATGGTCGAAATTATTTTCACACAAGAAACTTGTTAACATGGATAATTAATTACTTTTATTTTTCACTTCTATAAATGTGTAGGTATTATTTTGGATATTTTCATAAACTAACAAGAGAAAGGAAGTGGTAATGTAACCAGAACAGCTATTATGCAAAACAAACTGGATAAATATATTGAAATATACAATATTTAAAATTAAACTAGACATAGTCAAGGGTAATGAAATGTGTTGAAAACATTTATATATATTGTGCCTATAATATTTTTAATTTCATAGAGAACAATGAATACTAGTGATATTAATAAGGCCTTTCAATGTAATTATATTACGTTATATATTGTATATTATTAGATTATATACATAAAAAATACATTTTTAATTAAAATTACTTGTGTTACAAAAAATATTGAAAGTTAGTGGGAATGTCACAGCTTAACAAACCTAAACACAAATTCCATGTTCTTCTGCTCAGAGTGCCTTTATACACTGAAATAAACATATTTTGTTCTACTTACCAATATAAAACACACAACTTGTTCATTTCTGTATTTAAGGGGAGAATACCTTAAATACCTTTATATACTTTAGCTATTGTATTTGTTGCACAAAAGTCTGTATGCATAATGTATTTCTAGATTTCCTAAACAGGGAGTAAGGAACACCCATGCAAAATATTTCATATATTTTCCTGGGAGTTCTTGTTGGATAAGGAAAAAAGTTTTAATACAAAATTGGGGGCAAGCTGAAATAACATTTTTGGCATGGTAACTTGGAACTTCTCACTACCACTAATTGCATGAGATAATGAGATAATATACGGTATTTTTTTTCTGATTCTTTATTTTGACTATTTTTATCTAGTTTTATGTGTTTTAACTTAAAGAAGCATTTTGGCAGTGCTATACCTGTTGATGATCTGTTTTTTTATTATCAAGGTATTCTGCTATTTCTGACATGAAACAAGCTGGATACAAAGACATATAACACTTGGGAATATGTCAACCTTGAATTTTTCTACCAAAGTCAAGTTGTGTAATGATGCAGCAGGGGGTTAGCCACTTCTTTAAGTGGCTTGCAACAGACTCATAGAGACAATTACTAGAGGATTCATCAACTTTTATCACAATGGAAAGTTTTTTTCCATTCAAGTTTTTTATAACAGGCTTATTATTTATTTATTTTATATACTCAGAATTATAAATTATAAATAAAGTTACAGTTAAAGTTAATTTATTGTGTTTAAAATAATTTACTCAGTTTGCATCATGTTATTCATGTATATGATGTAACTTATTTTATATACTGTAATGCATGCTAATGTTTTTTTTTATATTTTAGGGTATTTAGTCTTGCATTACTTGTGCAAAATAACTTGAAACCGTATATATTAAGTTTCCTGACAGATAGAGAGATAGAGTAGATATAGTTTATATAGAACAGAGCATTTTTATGTTCTGTTTTCCTGTTGTATAGCGCTTTGAAATATGTTTATAAATATACTTATGGGCTTATAATGTGCTAACAGTAAAATCAGTATGGGTGCAGTGCACAAATTGGTTTAAGGTCAATCGCCCCCAACACCACGTGTCACTAGCCCCAGCCTTTTGGGCTGGTGTCCGGTGCACAAAATTTTTATCACACCAGTCTAGGGGCTTCATATGGAGCAGTTATTATACTGTTTTTCTCACGTTGCACTGTTTTTGTATCTTTTTTTTTTATTGAAACATTTTATTAATGCATAGAATCTGTATCAATTATTTTTGAGAATTTTTTAATCTCCTAAAATTCCATGGTGGGACTGGGTCCCCTAAAAGGATTTTTTTTGGTGAAGGAGGAGTTAGGTAGCCCTGTTGGGTGGCCCTTCCTTCTAATGATGTTTTGTAGGGAGGGGCCAATAAGATCTTGCCTTTTAGGGAGTGTGGCCCTTGAAGAAAAGAGGACGGGGGATCTGGTGTCTGCCATGGTCCTTTTTTTGACACTCTTTCACCTGATGTGACATTTGGGGCTTTTTCAAAAACAGTTGCTCAGTTCTAGGCTATTTATAGGGTAATGGGTATATCGAACAGCCAAAGGACAACTGGTTATTGACTGTTTCTGCCAATGTATAATACACATCAATCCACAATTCTTTTGTTCTAGAATATAAATATAAGGCGAAAAGGGTATCTCTCTCTCTCTTAACTCAAAAGGAAACCAATAGTAAAGCTTGAATGAACTATCATAGCTTATTGAAATGACAGTGTAAAACTACTGTACAGTAGCATGAATCGACATTGAGGTTTAAATTCATTCCCATCTTTGATAAAGTAGTTAGTCATTTATTTTGTCTCAAACCTTGGCAGCTATTCCGGTCTATTAATCCAAGGTTTGATGCTCTGAAGCGAAGAAAAAAAATGTCACAATGCTTTAAGAAAATTAAAGCTATTTCTAAAATGAGAATAATTTATTAAACAACGTGAGAGGTTGTGTTGTTTTTAATTATGGGTATTGAAAAATGTAGAATAAAAGGCAGAGCTTGCAGAAATATGAATACGGTAGGCAAATAAATTGTATGTCAGTCAATGACATTAAAGCTGTCTGTTTTTGAACACCAACTGCTAAGCCTTAGGCTTGGAACAAGGAAATGATGAGGTTGGCAAAATAAAATGGATACAGATTGATGCTAATATTATATGTCTATTTTTATGTAAAAAATATGGCTGCTGATGCATACCGTATTTAAACAGGGCATTCCTAAACAAAGGGCAAAAACTGCAAACTAACTGTCCAAGGGAATGAACACAATGAATGAAAAATTGCCAAGTTTTGCAATAAGAGAAGTTGTGCACAGTAGAGTGCAAAGGTTTTGAAAAAATGGTGTAAAGCAAGAATGCTTAACTTGAAAAGTAGTAAAATCTAAATCAAATCAATGTTTGGTGTGGCCACTCTTTGCCTTTACAACATCTGAAATTCTTCTAGGTAGACTTGTGTACAGGAACTTGGCAGGTAGGTTGTTTAAAACATCTTGGAGGACTAACTACAGTTCTTCTGTGGATTTAGGCGGCCTCAGTTGCTTCTTTGTCTTTATGTAACCGTCACGGAAGCCTCCATGACTTGCGACTTGGGTGGCGGTTGGAGGCTGTATTTCCCATGATAGACGTGGACCCCTGGATTGCATTACATACTTCCAGCAGGTGACAGTGGACACTAATTACAGTGTAATTTGCTTCCTTTGCTTGGATTTTTGTTAGTCACCCTGTATCTGATTAGGGGTACTTGATGGCAACAGTGAGAGAGCCGGGGCCCTTCCTCCTGCCTGTCTGACAAGTATTATTGGTTCTGATGGCAGGATTTTGTTCATGTGCCTTTTGAGTGCTGTTATAACTAATTTGCATATGATCTGCACATTGTTTTACATATGGTGTGATGCATGCTGGTTGTAGCTCACCACCACCTTATTGAAAAGCTCTTGGAGGCTGGTGGTGATTGCTTCCTCAATAAAGTTAGTTCCTGTTTTACCTCAATGTGAGTCTTCTCTTGTTATTGGGGAAAGCTTCCACTGCCCTAAAGCACGGAATGCTGCACCAAAGGAGCACACACCTCGGGCTCCAAAAAATAAAAAAGTTGCCCTTGTCAGGGTGGTGAAGCTATACTTCTGTAAACTACAGACCTGCCGAGGTCCCAAATAGCTATGATTCTTGCTGCCTGAAGTTTCGTGTTCCCGGTGGCCATGGGGAGAAGGAAGGATTGTCTGGTGGGTGTACCCAGTTAGGGTACAGGTCGTTCCTGTCACAGTAACCCCAGACAGTTTTGATGATGTTAAGATCAGGGCTATGTAGAGGGCATGTCATCACTTTCAGGACTTTTTGTTCTTCTTTACATTGAAGATAATTCTTAATGATTTTAGCTGTATTTTTATTGTGTCATTGTCATGCGGCAGAATAAATTTGGGGCCTAGGGGCATAACTAGAAACCACAAGCAACATGTCCCACATTGGCACCTTTGTGGGAGAAGCATAAACTGTTTATATGAGATAATCATTGGTGGGATGATGGGTGGAACATGGACAGAGCAATGTTCAGAACATTCTTCTTACTTTGTTTTGTGTAGTTATCAGTCGGTATTATTCTAGCTGCAACCTGGGAAGCTGAATGTGTATGCATTTTAGGGTTTGTCCTCCCTTATTTTGGATATTATTTTGTGCTGTGCATATGTGCAGGCTTTATTGGCATGATTTATTTCTAATACATAGATGACAACTACACCTGTTCAATATAAAAAAAACTATATATAAATATACATTAATAGCAATGAAACCATATTCCCTCCCCAAGTGGCATTTGATAGCACAGTAAAGTTTGTAAATTATGGATTTGCACTGTACAATGGACAAGAGAGTTGTTTGGAATATAAAGGAATTCATTGATGCAGGTTATCACAGGGAGATTAGTAGAGAGGCTTCATAGTAACAGAAAGAACACATATTTATATAATAATCAATGACTTGATTATCTACTTTGACAGAATCAGCAATATGAGCATATATGCTTAAAACAAGCTATCACTAGCCTTACAACCAGTGAAAAAAATAAAGTTTTCAAAACAGTGCCCATGGTTCAAACGTTCAAAGATTTGTCCACACATTGTGGTTTTAAACATGATCTGTTGCTAAATGTCTGTAGCATTAACTCTTTACGTACAACTTAAAACATTATTAACCCAGCCCCCCCTACTTTATACTTTAATTTTTCATTCTGCTATGCAAAGCACATCTCATGACTTCCAAAGTACATTCCCTTTTTATACTACTGAACAGTGTAATTAAATTACTTTAGTATGCATGAATTATGAATAAATAATAAAGATGTTTATTTCATTAGAGCTGAAAATTATTTTACAAATACATTGGTATTCAAAACAGTAGGATTGGTGTACGCTGTTATTTCCCCAAAATAAAAATAAAAATATTAACAACAAAAATGATTTATTTTGCTGGGTGCTGATAAATACACTGTATCTTAACTTTGTAGTTACTTATGACAAATAAACTGCTACAAGTACCCGCCAATTTCAACAACACTCATTCTACAGGTCCCACCATTCTGTCCTTGAACTTAGGACAGAATGTGCTACTGGTGGGCATAGTTGTGTCATCACACCCCGTTGCACCTGACAAACTGGCTTTACACAAAATGGGCAAACAGTTCTTAAAAACAATTGGACTTAAACACAGGACACTCACTCACAAGTTTCATCAATAAGCAGGCATGTGGAAACTCCTTAAGTCCAGATGGTTTCTTTTGATGTTGTTGGTTTGATGTTTGAGGCTTATCTAAAGCATACTAACACACAGGAATGAATACAGAAGATACAATATAGTGATTCTCTTATTTCCCTAGTGGCAAACATAGTTGTCCAAAAGACTATGAAAACTACAATTTTAAAAATATTTTATTTAAATTATTCAACAATTAGAACATCTGTGTGTATAATGACATACTAATATGCAATTTTATTATAATGTATTCTCTTAGGGAACATAAAACTTTTGAGAATATACTGTATTTGTAGACCTCAAATAGAGGTCTGACTATTAGACTAAGATCCAGCTCCCCCGCAGCACTGCAGGGGACCTGGATCATCAACCTCTGCTGCTGCCGGCACTTCTTCCGGGGCTTCTATGACGAAGGCAAGTGTCACATGACCTTCGGGTGCTCATTCATAAAAGCCCCGGCGGAAGTACTAGCCGGCAGCAGCAGAGGCTGTCAACGCGCATCACGCAGATGTCCCGTGTCTGCCAGAGGTGAGGATCCCCCGCAGCGCTGCAGGAGAC
>VKOC01028832.1:0-14915 GCA_009364415.1 Spea multiplicata
AATTGTTCATCATATTTTATTATTTTTTGTATAGGAAATTAGATAATATGATCAAAACAATGGTATCAAAGCCTTTCTTGTTCTGAAAAAACCAATATATAACTTGTATGGGTACACTAAATGAGTGAGGAGAAAATTACATCTATATAACTTATGTGGGTACACTAAATGAGTGAGGAGAAAATTACATCTAAACACGAGCATCGCAAAAGTGTTAAAACGGCTTCGGTCCAAAAAGGGTACAAAAGGTACAAAAAACAGCCTGGTCCTTAAGGCGTTAAACTACTTCATTATGCATTCTTCATTTGTGGGGCCGTATAGGACACTAGGTTGTCTACTCAAATACAAAAAGGCACTAGTATATGTATGGGTATAATATACATATAGATGCGCCTGTGTGTGACAAATTAAAAAATGAAATTATCATATTCGTTTTGGGGTGATATATTATTATGGAAGTTCAGTAGTTTGTGAAATCAATGTGGCTAATGTCACAATGTTTTGGAAATTCCTACAAGATGAACTGCAAGTTTTCCTTAAAGAGCTAAATGTTATGTTAAGGTCATTTGACTCTCTCTCTCTCTCTCTCTCTCTCTCTCTTCTCTCTCTCTCTCTCTCTCTCTCTTCTCGTCTCTCTCTCTCTCTCTCTCTACTCTCTCTCTCTCTCTCTCCTCTTCTCTCTCTCTCTCTCTCTCTCTCCTCTCTCTCGCTCTCCTCTCTCTCTCTCTCTCTCTCTCTCTCTCTCTCCTCTCTCTCTCTCTCTCCTCTCTCTCTCTCCTCTCTCTCTCTCTCTCTCTCTCCTCTCTCTCTCTCTCTCTCTCTCTCTCTCTCTCTCTCTCTCTCTCTTCTCTCTCTCTCTCTCTCTTCTCTCTCTCTCGTCTCTCTCTCCTCTCTCTCTCGTTTTCCCGTTTGCAGTTCGACGCATGGTCTCCTGCCCTGCTCTCCCCGACGGCTGTTGTCTGCAGCCCCTGCTTGAAATTTGATTCCGGGGGGGAATGTTTCTATATCCCTATATTCGTTCGCATTTCATTATATGGACACTGGGTCCTGATGTCACTGGACTCCCCCTCCGTCCCTATTGCCTAGGTTTTATTTCCCTATATTTTATGCAAATGTTTTACTTTTATCTGTGTTTGATATCTTCCTACTCCAGCCAGTTGCATGGCATTTACACTAATATCTAATCTTTGGGGCACTGTGTTTTTCCGTGATATGTTCTGCTGGTGTATTGTTGGTTTTGCTGTGCCTATTCACCCCTACCAGAGCCTACTAGTCCCACCTTCGAGTAGAAGAGGGGTATTGGTTTCTGATCCTATCTTGGATCACATGGCTCGATATTTGATGTCTCGACAACCAGAGAATTGTTTCTCTTTTCGGGTTTTTTTGGTTACATTGAGTATTTACACAGTTATGTTTTTTACTTTCTTTAGTGCTCCAGGTGTATTATCGCATGATGGATCTCCTCCAGATGTCCCCGATGTCTATTGACAAAATTTTATATCACATCCCTTAACATTAGAGGCCTGACTCCTCTACTACTTACAGGCCAATAAATCTCATATAGCTTTTATTCAGGAAACGCATTTTAAACTCTCAAAGGAATTTAAGCTTACAGATAGATATTATACTCAAACCTTCCTCTCTAGCGCTCCAGATTCGAAAACCAAAGGAGTTGCTATACTCTTACATAGATGTGTTCCATTTCAGCAGTTGGACATCTGGAGGGGTGTTAGAGGGGCGGGCCCTTTTTTTCAAAGATTTCATTGGAACGCATAAGGTGACCTTGGCGAATATTTACGTCCCTAATAAGAATCAATCGGTTTTCCTGACTAGCATTCTGTCTAAATTAGCAGATTTTCAAGATGGTTTTACGATATTTGGATGTGATCTAAATATGCTTCAGGACCCTAGACTAGATTCGTCATCCCAAACATCCCATATATCATTTGCTAATATTAAGAAAGTAAAACGGTGGTTACACCTGAACCAGCTAGTGGATACATGGAGGGTACTGCACCCGAGGGATCGGGATTATACATTTTTCTCTGGAGCTCATAATAAGTACACTAGGATAGATGCTTTGTTTATTACCCATTTTCACTTATTACAGCTTTGTTCTTCAGAGATACGGGCACAGACTATAAGTGATCATGCCCCGGTCCATACGGTAGTGCGGTTCGTACAGTCGGGAAAGAAGGTTTGGTGTTGGAGCTTAAATGAAAATATTCTGGATAATCCTACCTACCTGGCTGATTTGTCATCTGATTTAAAAACCTATTTTGCAGAAAACATTACTCCAGATGTCCCTTTCTCCACTACTTGGGAGGCCCATAAGGCTGTGGTAAGAGGTCATTTAATTAAAATTGGTGCCACTATCAAACGAGCCAGAATGGGTGTGATCCTTGCCACTGCTCAGCAGATCTCTCGGTTGGAGACTCTTCATAAGGCGACTTTAAATGCCGAGGTGCTTCTCCAAATACAGGCTCTTAGAGATAAACTGGCATCTTTATTGGATGACAGGGCTAGGAGGAATTTTTCTTCTTACTCGTAAACTTTTCTATGAATTAGGGGATACACCGGGCAGATTATTAGCAAGGGCGCTTAGAACCAAACGGGCGGCGATGTACTTTCCGAAGATTAGGAATCATGATGTTAATTTGGTGCACACTTCAGAGGGTATTGCACAGTGTTTTCATGACTTTTATAAAAAGCTTTATAATCTACCCTCTTTGCCAGACTCGAATGCTTCCTACTCTGAGATGGTGGGTAATTATTTATCTGAACACTTATCGAAGCGGCTAGATGCTGCTGCTAAAGATTATTTGGATGCCCCTATCTCTCTCAGTGAGATTAATGCTGCTCTAAAAGTCATGGCAACTGGTAAAAGCCCTGGCCCTGATGGCTTTACAACTGTTTATTAACGGCGTTTCTTTCCTGTTTTGGGTCCCCAGCTTGTTACCTTATTCAACTTCGTCGCAACTGGTGCTCCTTTGGACCCACAATCTAATCTGGCACATATTTCGGTGATCCCTAAGCCAGGGAAGGACGCTGAGTATTGCGGCAATTTTCGGCCTATCTCTTTGATTAACACTGATTTGAAATTATTGGCGAATAATTCACAGAGACCAGGTCGGTTTTGTCCCTGGTCGGGAAGCCAGGGATAATACGATTAAAATTATAAACCTTTTGTCCTATGCTAAATTTCGTAAGGTTCCCCTGGCCCTGATTTCCATGGACGCTGAAAAAGGGATCGATAGAATTGCTTGGCCCTTTCTTTTTAAAACTTTACCTGCACTGGGTATTGGTATTAAAGTTGTTAATCAGGTTCAAGCCCTTTATGCCAACCCGTCTGCTCAGATTAAGGTTAATGGGGTTCTCTCGGAGCGCTTCTCTTTAGCTAATGGTACGCGCCAGGGGTGCCCCCTATCCCCACTTTTATTTATTTGAATTATGGAGCCACTGGCCTGTACGCTACGTGCTAATCCTCAGATTTCTGGAGTACAGATAGGGGAGGCCACACATAAGATTTATGCGGATGACTTGATGCTGACCCAGAATCTTCGCTGCCACATATAGTTGCAGAGCTGGATAAATTTAACACTCTTTCCAACTATAAGATCAACCTGCAAAAGTCGGAGATACTTGGTATTGATGTCCCGTCAGACGTACAAACTAGGCTTGGTGGTAGGTGTGACTCTGCTTTAAAGTATTTGGGCTTGTGGATTTCAGCTGACTCCAAACAGCTGCTCCCCTTGAATTTCCAGGCCTTACTTAGCATGGTAGGGTCTGATCTGCGTAGGTGGGCTGTGCCGCATATCTCTTCCCCGCTTTTTGTATTTGTTTCATACCTAAATCTTTTTTTAAGGTGTGTCAGAGAATCTTTTCCAAGTTTATTTGGGGTGGGAGACCCCCCAGAATAGCTTTATCCCACTTAATGAAGCATAAGCTTAATGGGGGTCTGGGTTTGCCTAACATAGAACTTTATTGGCAAGCATCCCACTTGCGTTGGCTCATAGAATGGTCTTTGTTTGTGCCAAAACTCTGGGTTGCCATTGAAAAAATTTTTTTTACGAATCATATTTCCATTGTCCCATGGATGCCCGAGAAGTATAGAGGGCTACTGGTAACCACCCACCCATTGCTTAGGCCCACTTTGATGATGTTGAAAAGGGTTTCTTCCCGGGGGGGGGTCTTCTGTCCTGTCCGGGTCCATTGTACCCGTTATTGTTGAATCCGAATCCGGATGAGCTTTTCGAATGCATGGTTATTGAAATTTGCTCCAATTCGTTCTACAACGTTGAGAGTACATCATATCGTGGCTGGAGGTGCATTTCGACCCTTGACAGATTTCTTTCCCTCCAGCATGCCACCTTTTCATTTTTCCTTTCTATTTCATCAGCTGAAGGGATTTGTCCTGTCAAAGTTGATGCTCTCTCAAGGCCCTTCTCTGAATGTGAACGTTTATGTCTGGGGCCAGCCGAACCGTCCTATCTGTTATCTAAGCTCTATGCCCTGTTGCTTTCGGCTCAGGGAGATGTACGTCCTTATTTCGTGGGACTTTGGGAAAGGGATTTGCAGCAATCCTTCTCAGACTGGAACAAGATGTTTCTAGCGACTCATAAAGGTGGGATCTCGAGCAAAACACAAGAATGCTCCTTTAAGTTGCTCTCCAGGTGGTACAAGGTACCAGCGGAGCTTCATCATTATTTACCACAAATTTCGCCACTGTGCTGGAGGTGCGGGTTGGAATCGGGTTCCTATCTGCATCTATGGTGGACTTGCCCGGACATATGTCCATTTTGGGATTTGGTTGTACACCTGATCAGGGAGGTGGCTGATCCCGAGTTTGTCTCTTCTCCTGCCTCTTTATTGTTACACCACTCCAGTGTCTCTTTAACGCTGCGAAGGCTGTTCTTCCTCGTTATTGGAAATCGCCTGGTCCCCTTCCCATTGATGCCTTGTTTGCCAAGATTAATATGCTTTCCCAGATGGAGGACTTGGTGGCCTCTGCGGTGGGGAAGGCTTATAAAAATGGCCTCAAATGGCTGCCGTGGGCTAGCTTCCTGGGATCTTCTAAATTCAGGGACCTTAGTCTAGCTTATCATAGGCATATTGCTACAGCCATATTCTTTTCAGTATGTTGATATGTGATGGGTTGCATGATCTATTCATTGTGTGTCTGTCAATTTTTCTTTTTTATGTGAAGCCTTTTGTGATGGTAGCCGTCTGAGACATGTGGGCATACAAGGATTAATGTGTATTTTGTATTTTCAAACTGATGTTCCCTCTTTGTATAATCCCTTTATGTTTATTGGTGCTGTTTCCTGTCTGTACTGCCATTATCTGGAGCTGATGTTATTAACCCTTTGTTGTGGTGTGAACTATTGTATTGTATTAATGAAGTGCCTGAGTTAATCTCCTTATGTTAACTTTCCTTTTGTATACAAAGTACTTTGTTTGTAGTGTTTTACCCACCCCTTGTTTTCCTATATAACCTTGTATGCCTTGCAATAAACAGAGAAGTCTTCCCCAAGAGTTTGGTGTGCGTCCATTTCTTGGGAGGTTTGCGGCAGAGTCTTCAGATCTGTCAGCATTGAGCTTAACACTTGGCAGCCTCTGTAAGGGCTGTACTTGGAGGCAGAGGGATCAATACATGCCTTCCTATCCAGTGGCTAAAGGACTCGATGCCTACCTCAGCTCAGGTCAAACCTGCTACCGTCTACTGACCCTTCAGCCTCGCACCAAAAGTTTCCCCTACTGAGACCAGCATCCTGGGGGAGATACAGTCACCGACTTGACCCCGGTCTCAGCAACACTCCTTTCTGGACGATACATCCTGGGGGAGAGGCTGCTCCAGGTATCCGTATCGTCACACCTTTCACCTGGAGCTCTTTGTTTTGTTTTTCTTTTGTTTGTTTTTATTTTTTTTCCCTGCTTATGTTCTGTTTTGTTTTCTGTTTTCTTTGAAGTTTTTCTCTGTACTTTTACACTTCAGCACTGTGTACATGCTGTTACCGATTTTTGATCTCTGGATTTATTATACTGCGGTATGATTTGCCTTATTCTGTACACCTGTCTGTTGTCACAACGATTGGTACACCACATTCATCTGGTTGTATGTTTCTTTACATGATTCATCCTGATATAATGTATCTGTCTGTTTGTAATGTGACACAATATTTTCAATAAACAGAGAATTGACAGAAAAAATTTGTTCCTCCTAAAAAGGGACAGTTAGAAATTGTAAAAATGTAAACATTTGCCACATCTTAGGCAGACTAATCATTTGTAAAAAGAATTTTGCAAACCACCTGACAAAGACATTTTCGTCTGACACAGAAGTCATATGCAATTCCCATGAAATGCTTGGGGCAAATGGGGAATTCCACTGTAAATGAAACCATCTAATTTACCATATGCACTGGGTACATGTCTTTGGATACAAACTCTTTATTGCCCACCACACACACATTGCCCCAAGTGCAAATAGGACAGGTCATATTAATGGTAATATTTTATCAGTACAGGCGAATATATTGTGACAAAACCCTGTCATAATAGTCACTTTTAAGCATGGTTATAAGCAACACTTTCTAGGACAATAAGGCTCAGGAACAGCAGTATTCTGATGAAGTGTGCTTTTATTTACAAGTGAAAACAACAGATATCCCTAAAACAAAAATAGAAAAATAAAGCCTAGCTCCCAACTGGAGCACACTTTTGCTACATGTTGTTGTTGCAGACTGACCAGCCTAACTATTTACTGACTTCCCCGTCAGACCCAGAAAAGCCAAGTTCTGGAAAGCTCCCCCAAGCAGTGTCACACAGGTCCAGGTAGGTAATACCACACTTGGGTCAGAAATTGCCTTTTTCTCTTCCTTCCTTTTCCTTAGACAGTCTCCCTGATTGTGAGGTTTCAGGAAATTTACAGATAACATTTTAGATAACCAAGTGTCTAGCTCACACTGTAGTAGCGCCATTATTAGTATATATATATTTTCCCATGATACAACCTGATAAATGAAGCTGTCTTTAACGCATTTATGATAAGGGTATTTCTCATCCTAAAGAAAAGATTTGCAGTTTTGCATGCTACCTTGTATAGGCTCCTGGAGACTCCTTTCTGTCTCCATGTTGTCGCCACAAAAATACTAGCTGTTGTTTGAACCATTTCTTTGACACTTTAATAGTACGTCCTAAAAAGCAAACATTTTTTCCTTCAGGCTGAAGACTAGCTACTACTTCACTCATTTAGGATAGAGTGACACTAGTCACCTAGGTATCTTAAACAGGTTACAGACCCAGCTATATCATGTCTTAATCCTTTTCACTGATACCCTAGAAGCATTTTATTGCAAAAGTAGAAAGATAGAATTTTAACACTAGGTAAGCAGTTGACTTGAACACCCATCCGACTAAACTAAACAAACACATATCATTGTCATCAATTAATGATCTAAGCTAATTTTCTAAGCTAAAGTTAAAAGTGGTATGGTTTTTCACGTATTAGGAATCACTGGTTTGTTTTTTACTGGCAACTACGTACATTTAGCTAAATGTGTTCCCAAAATATTTTCTTATGAACAGCATCCTCCCTCATATCATTCCATTTTCCCACTGTTGCCAAAACTACGACTTTCATGACTATAAGATATGCCACCTACTTCTCCCTTCTCATGGGTTTGGTTGTTCCATAACTGACCACATGCTCATGCCCTATGGCTGTAACTCAATTTTAACACAATGCTTTTTTTGCTTTTATTTTACTTCTTGATGGTTCCCAAATTATAGAAGCTATTATGTAAGCTGGCTATTATGAATTTGCAAAGAATGGTAATGGTAAGAAGACAATGGTACATGTCCTAAATAAAAGTAATTGTTCTGCAGAACAAGCACACACAGACTGTAATACCAGGGCAAAAAATAAAAAAAACTTTTCAAATACCAACAAGTCAATACCCTATATGAATCCTGTTTACTTGAATGATTATGGTAACTGGTTAAGAATTGTTCCATATTTATGCAAGGATTTCTCTATATTTTTCCTATTATGAGTTTACTAGAAGAGGAAAATGTATATGAAAATAATGTTCTGTTATATCATCCTTAACACCGCAATCAAGCTTGTTCCCTAAATTGTATAATACTGCAAAGAACAAAATCACTGTCCCCAGTTCCATGAGTCATACAATGTGAGTCATATAAAGCTACCAGGCATTTTAGCCACAGGTGTTGCACCACATGTCTTTAGGAAACTGAGGGCTTTTCCCTGGTTTTTGATAGACAGACATGTCTAGGTAGACGATACATGGGAACTAATCGACATCACGTGATTTAGAATTTTAGAATTTGGTTTGTGGCTACACTGACAATTATTCAAAGAACCAATATTCTGTAAGGCTAGTCCCATTCATTTTGCTTTTGGAGCATGAAGAAGGCAGAATCATTCCAACTATAGAAAACATTGGATTTTTGCTTTTTTCCCTGGGGCTGGCCCTTTTACTAAAATTGATATTAAAAACAGTAGCTTATGTATATGTCCTCCAATTCTAAAAGAAGTGTGTGTGCCGCTAGCAAACAGAAAGGGCTATTTTAATATTGAAAGGGTGACCTTTGACATTGAACAAGCCCCTACAGATCAGAAATTAATAGACCAAATTGCATAAAACATTTCTGGCATAAAGTATCTGTATACATATTAGTGACAGGCTACGCCGAGGGTGAACATAAATGTAATGTTGTCATAGTACTAAAAAAAATCTAACGGAAAATTGTAAAAGGATAAATTTGTTTTTGCATGTTATTGACCAAAATATGATCAGCACTTCTATGATAAAGTGTCGTAGTAGAAGCTTCCAGACCATAAAATGTAAAATGAATATAATATGCTATATCACGTGAACGTGAATGTTCAAAGTGGAAAAGGTAGAAAAAAGGGTGATATACTTCCCAGATGACAGCAGCAACCCAAAAAAGCACTCTTCCTTAGGGTGCGAATATACAGATATACGGATGGTTGGGGCGCAGGTACATATAAGGGAAGAAAACAAATATATATAGTGTAAAAAGTATAAACACTAAAAAATGTGTAAAAATATGAATGCACTCACAAACAAACAGAATGCTTCAGGCCTTTCAAGTGATGTTAAAAGTGGAATCTTTAATTGATCTTCATATAAGATCTAAAAAATAAAACTGAACATGGTGCAATATCTTCAATAAAACAGTATTGATTATTTAGATTGCACTCACAGTTCATCCATGCACGGAGTGCATATAAAAACGAATAAAGTCCGCCGGGAGGGGGGGAGAGTAGTCCCGTATGGTCTTTCCTCGTGGGTAAAAAGTCCGCCGTGGGAGTTCCGTGTAGTCATTCTGACGCGTTTCGCCATGTGGCTTCTTCAAGAGAAGGGTTTTCTATCCGGATAATTAACTAATTCTGGCTTGTGTGATTGAGCCCCCATTGCAATTCTGCTGTATGTAAATATCCTTTAATTGGCAGGGAAGCGTTTGCAATCAATGTGTATATTTGTATGGCGGAAATTTTAATTTGGTTAGAGAACACAAGCTGATGATTTTCCTTTTGACCCCCGTGACATATTTGTTTGCCCATTGCTGCCAGAGTGATATTTAGCTTTTGGGTGTGTATGATTAAAATATTAAATATAGAAATTGTGCATTATGGGTGATATTTTTTCCTGTTGCTACTAAAAGAAAATTTAAGTTGAGCTGTGTTAACTCAAGATATATGAATACTCTAAAATGTGAAAGCTAGAAGAACATAATGGAGAGATAATTGTTGGTATACCATGACACAGACTTTCATAAAGATATATGGTTGTGCATTCCTATAAGCATGACTGCTTTGTTTATCTCATAAGCTTCAGCAAGTGGGGGAGTCAACTTATGATGTCACACACCACCACAACTTAACTGTTTATTGAACAGATACATAGTACAACTTAGCACACAGAAATGTTTCATTGGCACTTCACCATAAATAATGCACCAAAAGTAATATGAAAAGTAAATATTTTCATATGCTAAGCCAATGGCCAACATATTGCCCATTATTATTTATTTATATAGTGCCATCCTATTCCACTGCACTGTACATAAAAATAAAATCAAAATGAGTCCTATGAAATGTAGATATCCGGTAACATTCTAAATGAACCCTTTAATACCATATCATATAGATTATATGGTAATGCCTTGCTAATGGTTGCAACCTGATAGATTCCTTATAGAGTCCTTATAGAAACCATAAGCAGAATGTCAACCATAATATACAAATGAGCGAGTCACTATTTGGCATATTGTGATATAATTAAATTGGAAAGGATTTGGAGTTTTAACTCTGAATATCTGCCCATTTGACCAAACTGAAACTCAAGGGTAAACCCTGAGAGTCTCCACATATGAGATCTGCTAGAACTACATAAAATATTAATAATAATAATATTTTATGTAATCACCTTAAGTGATTATGCAAGTAAATTTGTTTTTTTATTATTTCATATTTTTATTGGTAGTTTGTTCCACCTCAACAACATTTTATTCTACAAAAGAACACTTTGAATGCACCCTCTCAGAACTATGTAAGCTTACTAGTACCGTACATCACAACAACTTAATACTAAAAACTGTTTAAAATGAAAGTATTTTAAAGAACCCACATGGTTTACATATCATCTCTATGATTACTAGTGCGGGGAACACAGAAGTATGAACAAAGATAATTTGCATCTTCTTACTGAACTTACTAATCAGAGACATAATTGTATAAACAAAAACCTTGGGTAGAGATTAATCAGTTGCCTTATAAATGCACCAGTATTCTTAAAAAGCCAAAAATCATTTATAATTTCCCTAGGGTAAAAATAACCATGCGATTAACTTAAAAGTGACTACATTTTGCAACCTCATGCTTGGAACAATGCAACTTTTTTTTTTGTGAAACCACATAAGGCGATTTACAAGAACACCGACCTTAACCTATCTAGAGATACAGAGGGGGAAACTGATAGGGGTGATACAGAGGAAGTATGATGTCATCTAAATATGCAGGAAATTGGATTTACTATATAATAGGACAATGAAAATAGTTATTTGAAATCAAATTTTGGAGTGTAACGCTAAAGATCAGTTTAAGACTGCATTGAAAAGATGAAATTCTATCTTCTTTTGCTGATATTCACTTACAGGGAGGTTAGCTGTCAAAGTGGAGATGCTGAAGGACATTGCCCAAGAGTAGTCAATATATTCCCTGCCAAACTCAAGGAGCTGAGAACAACTTTCCATAAAGTCAAGCGTTATTTTGTGAGTATTCACATAAAGAAATTTCTTATCCTAGTCTATCGTATTTCTTATTACCACTTAGTTTTGAATAATAATACAATAATAATAATTATTATTATTACATTTGTAAATATTTCTGTGATGTGTAGATATAGGTTTATATCTGCAATTGCAATCTGCAGTTTTCCTTAATAAACCTAATACAGCTTTTTTCAACATTATTATTATGAAGATAAGCAGAATATGTTGAAGTTCAGGTAATACTTGATATGCTTTTATGATTAGATAGATAGATAGATAGATAGATAGATAGATAGATAGATAGATGTGTGTTTGTGTGTGCACATTCAGCTGTATAGGAAACATTCTCCAAGCTGCACAGTAGACAGGTCAAAGCTGCTGATTGTCATGATTGCAATGTGTTTCAAAAATATTAGGAATATTTCATAGAATAAGTATTATGCTATTATGATTGCAGAATTAATTGAGCATTTTGCCTGTCTGTAACATCTGGAACATTGGCACACTGATGGTTAAATTTGAGTGTGTGTATGGATGTTTACATATATATATATATATATATATATATATATAATAAAAATAATATATTTTTTTATATATCATATCATAAATGCCATACAAAACAAAATAACCAACTGTATATAGTATCTAAAACAATTTAGAAGAACATCAATTCTAAATAAAAATGGTGAAACATTTTTAAGTAATTAGGATTTGAATGTTTCATAATCCACACGTTCTTATTCAACAAATTATATTGCAGTAGTTGGCATCATAGAGGACAAACATTTATCATAAATTGCACACTTTTGTTGTTTACTTTACAGATACTCAATGTATGTCCAGCCATCTATAATATTAAAATAATCTACCCTTTTTTTTTCCGTCATGCATGCTCACTATATACATTTCTCTGTGGCTAGTATCTCCTTTGTATTTTTTTGAAAAGGTAACACTCTTCCAGGTGTGCATCTGTACAAAGAGAGGTGTTACTGAGTATATATACTTAGTAAGATGCATCCATGCTGATTTATCACTTACCATTGTATTTCTGTATTAATGTCAATTCTCTGAGGTTAATAACATAACACATCCCACGTATACACTTTAGATTTTCCCAGTTTATTTTTAGATGATGTCTTTTTACAAATGCAAATGTAAAAAAACTATTTATTAGTGTAAAACATAAGTGTGATGGCATTAGAGGAAGTATACGCTCTTTCAATATGACAGTATTTGTAGGTTTTCTCTCAGAGACATAATTAGTCACTTCTCATCGTCAAAATAATTATCCCTAGTAGAGAAAATTACACTAAAAATTGCATCATCTTGTGGTGTGCTTACTATATGTTAAGAATTAAGTAACATATCCGTGTGCCTCCTGTGTCACGTGCCATCACAACATAGTAAGATTTCCAACTTCTGCAAATGTGTTTTATTGGATCCACGCCCACAAATGTATTTAAGCCAAATTGCTTTAAGATCAAGAGTGGCTGATTGTTGTATAGGTTTTTAATCTTATTGCATTTGCTATAAAAAAAAAGGCATGGCAGTAGGAGGGTAAAGAACCAATAAAACACTTTTAGAGACTTTTTTTTTACTTTTAAACTTCATGTCCTCCCATCTTACAAAAAAATAGAGAACAGAAATCCTGTATCTGAATTAATAAATCTGTGTTTTGTGTTTTTTTAGCAAATGAAGGATGATGCTTTACACATTATCCTGCTTCAGGACAGCCTGTTAAAAGACTTCAAGGTAAAAACTGAGCTTAATTTTGAAACATAATTATAAAACATAGAAGAAACACACAAGTTGACGGCAGATGAGAACCATTGGGTGCACCAGTATGCCCACCTCAGTGCTCCCTGAGATAAGGAGAATTAATTAGTAGTTCAAAATTCTACCTATAGATAGATGAGTCTGTTACAAAAAATCTAACAACAAAATAACTAAAACAATAACTGAGAAATACATTTATATGCAAATATACTAGTAAGCCTTGGTATTTACATACATCCTTTGCTTTTGTAGAGCTCTATGGGGTGCCAGTCAGTGTTGGAGATGATTCGTTTCTACCTGGAGGAGGTAATACCACACGCCCAAGAAAAGAGCAAGCCAGCAAACATGAATATCTCTTACATGAAGGATAATCTTCTGGACTTGAGGCACACATTGAGACGTTGTGTGAGTACAAACATACCCATTTCCAATATGTCATACAAATACAATATATATCATACAATATAAGATTCCTGATGACCTAAGTGGTTTTAAAGACTTGCAATCTAATACAGTCAGCCAAAGGCATCATCTTTACCACATATGTTTATTTTTTCCCAACACAGTAGAACCCTTTAATATGTATTTTAGACATTGATATTATGCTATAGAGAATACTCATGCATTTTATCCCTTTGGTGTGAGGTTACAACAGAGCCTCCCTTGCAGTGCTGGTATAAAGGTGAATAAGAAAAAGGGTCAACTGTCTTCTGGGCTAGCCTGATTCAAAAAAAATTGTCACCATCGTATTTCTTCCATCATACGTATGGAGTATGGATCCTGCAGTAATACGTTAACTCTGTCTGCTCCACAACTCAACATGACATCATGTGTCATTATAAACAGAAAAGAAATATTTAAATCATTTCCTTTTTGTGACACAGTCCTGGTGTGTAACACGGTGTCATCATAATATGCTAGCATTTGGAATAGAAATATCTATTAAAGCTTAAGGCAGAAGTTCATTTCAGTAGATTAACTAGCTGACTAATAGCCAAATAGCAACCTCAGCTTCCCCCAAAAAACATCAAAAAGCATGATTTAGAGGTTTTGTGTGGACACTCCCAAACCTTCAATTGCAATGTCAACTGTAGTAGTTACACAATCTTGGCAATTCCTGTTTCCTAATGTGGCTTATTACATATTACTAGTTGGTATCATTTTGTTTCTGGTCCTTTTTACAGCACCACTTCTTGCCATGTGACAAGAAAAGCCAAGCCATCAAAGAGATCAAAGATACATATAGCAAGGCAAGTGCACCTGAGAAATGAAAGCCAATGAATGAGACCTTTACCTTAAACCTATCTGTGCGTAGTTCATGGACATGAATGGTTCAATATTTTTTTTCTAAGCAAGTGTTAGCCAAGATCTGTTCTGAGGGGTTATGCACGGTTACTTAGCGTGTTTAATATGAACTGTGCCCAGAGTTAGTGTTGGTACAGTGTGTCAAATATATCATTCTTTCAATCACAAATAATACAAATAGAGAATAGAGGAAAGAAGACATAATGCTTAATAAATATTCAATTGATGATTTGATGCATTTATGGAAATCTTGCACATTAAATACAATTATACCTGATATAGTTAGTAAGTAATGCTGTAGCATATACAATTTTTTTAAATAGTTTTCTACTGGATCTGATTATTAAACTCATCAGAGCAATAGAATCGTGTATATAAAATAATTCTTGTGCAAAATGGTAAAAGTTTTACAATTGTCAAAGAAACCAATTTTCCAGCCTTTACAGTTTTAATAAGAGCACAAGAGCAGTTTAAAAAGTCCCCATTGCACTTCATATATATATATATAT
>VKOC01028836.1:0-10371 GCA_009364415.1 Spea multiplicata
TACAGAAACTAGCCTAGGACTAATGATAACTATTGGAGATTCTGTCACATGATATGGCCATAGTATGTTTAGCCCACCACTACGCCAAAGTACTCCAATGACGGTGGGTCCTAACGCTAATCCCTGCTGACAGAGGTAAAAAACAAACCAAACCAAACATATAGCACTAAGACATACCTTAGACTGCAGACTGAGACAAACAGAACACACAGGTGGGGCACACCTAATAAAGGAAACAAAACTGAAGCAAAGAGCTGGAGCAGAAACAAGGAATGGAAAATAGAACAAAGCAAAAGGAAATCCAGGAATGGATCAAAGCAAAACAGAGAAACTAAAGCAGGACAGATATGCAGCTCCGCAGCCTGGGCAGACCGTGACAGCAAGTAACTGGACTGTCAGCTGAACTACAATCAGCTTTATTGAACTAACCTAGCAGTAGCAGAATTTACTTACCCTGTATTAGTTAATTTTTCTTATTTTGTGATTTCCTGTTTAATGCCATTGTGGCTTTTAGGGTCAGGCTCTATAGTAATATAGAGGAATGTCTCCGACCTGAGATTCTACTTTAGTGACTGAGTTATAGACTCAGTTTTATAGAAAGTAACCACAAGTCTAACTTCATTTGTAAAGAAAGCAGCTAGTGTAAACAGATGAAGTACTATACACAGCCATCTACTTCTGGAACCATCTGTCATAGCTTTTTTCACTGGTTACACGCCAACAATCCAGTATACTTATCTTTTATTAGGCTCATATCTAAACTAACTAAAGTAAAGCGTTTCCATGGACCTTGCTTTGATTGTTCAAAGTTCTTTCATAACCTTATTTTTATAACTTCAGAGAGAATATTCACCAGGAAGTAAAACACGTTTTGATCAATACATGTCCCAACTAAACAGTTTGATGCAAGTAATTGCACTAGAGAGAAGTACACCTGTACTTCATTGGTTGATGGCAGACGAGCCCCCTGCTGGCAACCAATAGAGTCGCTCGTACAGACTTTTAACTGTTGGTCGGTCATTGGATAGAGAGACCAGTGGTCTCTGCCAGCTAAGTTGCGACACCAGGATTTTAAAAGTCTGTACGAGCGACTCTATTGGTCACCTGCAGGGGCCTCCTCTGGCATCAACCAGATTGAAAGAGAGGATCAGGAGAGAAGGATATATAGAAAAAGAGATAGGCTGGGATAATATGAAGGGAAGGACAACAGCAGGTTAGGGTCAGAGGAGATTGTCAACACTGAAAGCAATTTAATGTCATCTGAAGGAGTTTATTCCAACAAATTCACCTAAATATGAGTTTAAATAAGTGTCATAAGGTCTGACGAAAATAGTTTAATTCCCTCAACTTTAGTTTGCCAGTCCCTACATAATGGGGTTGTTACCATCTTCCAGTAAAAGGGAATGATGTGTTTGTACAATGGAGAATTAGAAGTACTTGTGAGATACTGAGACAGAAGGTGGTGATAGACCAGTGTATTGGTGTGCAATGGCTTTAGGCTGCCTTTGGATGTTAAATGGAAGAAGAAAAAAACATTAATACATGAATATTAAAAGTTTTGGGGCACAAGGATGTTCATGGGAATAATGACTCACCGATGGTACTCCAAAGAGAGGGCATTTCATATGAATGGATATGGGGGAAAAAAAATAGAACTTTCCCATGCTTTATTCAATCACTCAGATAAGTTTACATAACGTTTTTATGTGTTTTGAGTTTTTATGTGCAGTGCAGTCAGAGCGATTACTAAGGACGGAGAAAAAAGTGTTCAAACTCTGTGTTATGTCAGGAATTCCATCCATGGTGTGATCTACCTACGGTTGTTCGGAAGAATGAATGCGCAACATTGAAACGCCAAGTATCCCACAAGGAAATCGTAGAACAATTGTGCTTGTGGTTTGCGTTTGGAAAGTAGTCATCGACCTTGTCATTTAAAAAGTGCCAAACATGCAACTTTCTGTTAATCTGTGGTCTTTGTTTAATAAGAGCCAGACACGTGGCATGCAAAAGAATAAATGGGGATTATCCCATTTTAATCAAAGGGCTGTTTTGTGTGGTCTAATTGTGCTGAATTCTCATCATTCCCCTGCCTACTCATTCAGATATCCTTTAGTAACAAGAACCATTTCACAGCTCAGAACTGAACAGCTGAGGATCCTCGATGTATTAATCAGTTGTGTGCTTCAGGCTGCTGTAACGCAATGAATGCACAATTTAAGAAATCAGCACAACCTCCTTACTATGAACACTCGTTAGATTTTATTTTACTTCGTCTGGTTTATTTTAAATTTGGTTTATTGCTTGTAAGAATTAAAATTTGGTGAGTGAAGCAATATAATTCAGAAATCCCAATCCAAGGCTGCGACCTAAAAGGTGCCTGTGCAGCAACCGCAAGTATGTTCCGGGTCAGTTTTATTAGCAGTATTTTTATCACAAATGACACACATTATTACTTGGTGGATATTCAATAAATCTACATTACATATATAATCCCTACATACATTACATTATAAATATTTATGAATATAAAGGTTCATGTTTTAGTAAAATAACATGGTTAATGATGTTTTACAAACAAATAGTGTAGAAGACAAACATAAGTTTGATCTAGGCTCTCACGATACATAAGTAATAATAATAATCATAAATAACAAACCTCAATGAAAGATACATACATTTGTGCTCAAAAGTTTGAATATCCTTGGAGACTTGGTAATATATGTATGTGAGTGACACATTTCTTTGATTTCTAATGGGATTCATATTCAACTGTAGGTGTCAGCAACTTACCCACAGCCACTTGCCTGAGTACCCGCAGGTCGGTCCTCCGCCGCGCCCACGCTGATCTAGCAGGCGGGTGCGAAGGCCCGCCCCCTTCTTCTACGCTGCCGGGAGGCTGTCAGCGGTGCGCACTCCCGATGATGTCATCAGCCCGGGAACATTTAAACTCAGCCATCGCTACTGCTCGTTGCTTGATGTATTTTCTCAGCAGTTCCCGTTTCGTGAGTTCCTCGGCTTGTTTAACAGACTTTGCTATACTATATCTGCCCTCACAGTAGGTTATTACAGAATGGCTCAATCATAAAACAAAATATGGCAACAAAGAAAAAAATGACATGACCCATGCTCAAAAGTCTGCATACTCTTAGTTCTTAACACTGTGTATTGCCCCCTTTAGCATGAATGACAGCGTGCAGCCTTTTGTAATATTCCTCACATTCCTGCAGGTGGTATAGCTGCCTATTTGTCATGGAAAAATGCCTCCAGGTAATGCAATGTCTTTGGTCATCTTTTTTGAGATCTCCTCAGAGTGGCACGATGATATTAAGGTCTGGAGACTGTGATGTCCACTCCAGAACCTTTGTCTGCTGTAGCCACTGGAGGGTCAACTTGGTCTTGTGCTTAGAGTCGTGCTGGAAAGTCCAAGAGCTCCCCATGCTCAGCTTTTGTGTGGAAGAGTGCAACCTGTCTGCTAGTATTTTCTAATAACATACTGCATTCATCTTGCCATCAATTCACAAGATTCCTTGTGCCTTTAGAGCACACACACCCCCCAAAACATCAGTGGGCCACCACCATACTTCACAGTGGGAATGATATTCTTTTCGCTATAGGCCTTGTTGGCCAATCTCGAAACAAAGCGTTCAAGGTTGTGATCATAAAGCTGTATTTTGGTCTCATCACTCCAAATTACAGTGTGCCAGAAGCTGTGAGGCATGTCAAGATGATGTTGGGATATTGTAACTGGGCTTTTTTAGTGGCATTGGCTCAGTAAAGGCTTCTTTATGGCAACTCCACCATGCAGTTCATTTTTGTTCAAGTCTCCTCATATTGTGCTCCTTCAAACAACCACATTGTCTTTTTCCAGAGCAGCCCGTATATCTCCCGAGGTTACCTGTGGGTTTTTCTTTGTATCCCGAACAATTCTTCTGGCAGTTGTGGCTGAAATCTTTCTGCTTGGCTTGATATCGAGAGATACTCAAATTTTCCACTCCTTAATTTATTGAACAGTACTGGCTGGCATTTTCAAGGCTTTGGCTATCTTTTTTATCCTTTTCCATCTTCATAAAGTTTCCTTACCTTGTTACACAGGTCTTTTGACCATGGCTCAGTATCTTGCCTGCCCAGTGCATCCACGTGAGAGCTGACAAACTCAATGACTATTTATACGCAGACACTAATTGCAATGTAAAAAGCCACAGGTATGGGAAATTAACATTTATTGCCATTTTAACCTGTGCGTGTGTCACCTTGTGTGTCTGTAACAAGGCCAAACATTCAGTACTATGTACACTTTTGATCAGGGCCATTTGGGTGATATCTATTATCATTATGACTTAAACAAACAAGTATGTGATAATGAATTGTGTCATATGTTCACTAGCCTTAAATAAAAGACTAAAAAGTGTTTTTGCATAATCTGTGAAATGTTGGCATTGATTTTGAAAATATGACTATTTCTGCCAGGGTATGCAAACTTTTGAGCACAACTGTACATATAAATTAGTAAGGTAAATTACAAATTAGTAGGGCCAAGTACCTTTCTGGAACACCAAAAACTTGGTTCTCATTTAGGTCCTAGGTTCCATATTTTAGTTTTTCTTTGTGAACTTGTTATTGATCACAGTTTAACCAGTTTCATGTTTTATCCAGATAAGGTACTCACAAGGAAAAGTGTGGACAAGTCTACAGAAGCATGCACTTCCAAGAAAATGGGATGCTATGCCATCCTGGGTTAATACGAAAAATGTCATAATGCCATTTCAGAGAGTCCACACTATGTATCCTTCCAGTGGATAAAACATAGGGTTTTAGATGACACATGCAAAGGATCAAAGTGCTCTATATATGTAGCCTTTTTGAAATTTGTCGTGTGTTGCTCATGTTGGTAATACACTAAAAGCTTTTTGACAAGTGAAATAAGATTAAACTTGGGGGTGAAAGGCATAGGATGTATTCACTTTGATATTGGCATTAATTAAAAATTGTACAAGAAAGTGTCAGCAGTTCTCGTCACCAGCTAGCTATACCACTTCCATACACAATTGTCAAAATAAATTATCTACAAGTAAAGCAGACCAATTTTATCAGACACAAACACATTTCTACATTATATAATACTGTATATTACAGGATTGAATTGACTCATACTGTTTACCAGGCTGTAATACTGGAGAGGAGAATAGCAATTGTGACTATTACAAATGTTAATATTGTATCTAAATTACCCCTGTTGTTCAAGAAAGGGTCTCTAACATCCATAATGGGAAAAGTATTTGAAGGAATGTTAAGAGATTCAATAGATTATAGATTTTGCAAAGGCTTTTGATACTGTTCCACACAAGAGGTTACTGAGTAAACTAAGGCGTATGATATTGGAAAAAAAAATATTTGTACTTTGATAGAAAGCTTGTTGAAGTACAGATTACAGAGGGTGGTTGTAAATGGCATGTTTTCCAGCTCGAAAAAGGTCTTAAGTGGAGTGACTCAGGGTTCTGCCCTTGGGCTGATTCTTTTTAATTTATCAATGACTTGGGCAAGTTACTGGAATGAAGCCCACGGGGGCCAGAATGGACTAGAGTGGGCCCTGACAAAGTGCTGAGCAGGGCTAGGCTAAGGCAGGAATTGTGGAATTCAGGGGATGAGTTTTGGTAGGAGGATATTTATCTTTGGTGATCACAGGGGTAAGGAGCCATTTTAGTTTAACCTTACCTGGTGATGTTTGTCTTGTCCCTGTCTGTCTGTTGTGTGCGGCTCTTTTGCGCCCTTGGTTTTCTTTTTTTCTTCTTTGTCTTTTGGGTTTGGGTCTGTCTCTTGTTGTCTGTGTCTCTCTTGATTTGGCGCATGGCTCTTGTTTCTGTGTTTTTTGTATGAGTCCGTTCCTTGTGTTGTACATGTCTGTCCTTTCTGTATACCCCCTTTTTCTCTCCCCTCTTGTCGTCCCATGCAGGTGTCTGCGTGGATCTGGGGTTCTGGAGCAGCTGTTGGAACTCGTAGCTGCAGGAGAGACAAGGCCTCATATGAGTTTGTGAAATGATTGTACTTGATGGACTATATGTCCTTTTTAACCTAATTATGGTAACTATGTTAAAATGTAAGTTAGGAATCGATTGATTTACTGCTTGTGCTGTGAATAGTCTATCATGATGCAGAAAAGCAGGATCTATAGAAAGCTCTGCTCATTCATGCACATGCTTTTCCCACTTTCTAGTGCATTTCATTTATTTCCCTTCATTCTCCAAAATGT
The DNA here is from genome assembly GCA_009364415.1 of Spea multiplicata. NCBI lineage: Eukaryota > Metazoa > Chordata > Amphibia > Anura > Pelobatidae > Spea > Spea multiplicata. The sequence goes on from VKOC01028836.1 coordinate 6,248, forward strand.
ATTTGACAGTGGGCAGTCCCCTGGCTGATTTATACCATATATATATAATATATATATATATATAGATAGATAGATAGATAGATATTTCCTGACCTGGTAAGGCAAAATACTATAAAATAATGGCATGAAGAATTTACTGCATCTCATAAAGCCCCAGCAGTCACTTTACCTAAATGAATACATTAATATGTACCATTCATAGATGGAAGTAATTATAAACATATGCCATGTTATAGAGTTTAGTTAAATGCTAATTATGGTATTTAATAAAAAAAGGAACATTTTCTTTTATAGTAAGTAGAGTAAGAATACATTTTGAATAATCAGCTATTCAATTTATCCTTTTAAAAATAAGTCCATATGGCAATTCCACAAAGAGGCAACTTCTGGCATTCTCGCTAACCCTAACCACCATTGCTGTGATAAAAAGCTGAAGCTAGAGACTACCTTTGCTGCTCATAATACATAATTTATTTTTTTAGTAAACATTTTAATTTCAGCAAATCCCTGAGATCAGAGAATCGATAAATGCTATGATGTAACAATGGGCAATATACTGGAAAAGACAACGTCCAGTAGAGTCATCATTAAAAATATGTCAGGGAGATGCAGAAATGTAACATTTGGTATGGTTTTCACCAAAGCCTCCGTGCCATGGGCTCCTGGAGGGGCCTGAGGGCCAGCCTCGTTCCTACAGAGTATGGCCCTGGCCTTCTCCCCACTGGTTCAGAGTGCCATATATCCCAAATTACCAGAGACTCTAAAGACTGTGGAGGCACAGAGTTGGGGTTCCTCCATTTCAGGAGGAGGGTTTAATCTGTGGTGTGTTACTTTCCATCAGGTCAAGACTTACAGGACGGAGACCTCTATGGCCAGTATTTGCACCAAGATCTAAAATCCAGCCAGTTCAGCAAGAAGTGGCAGTTTTCGGAGGCTTACATGAGCTTTACCAGTAGAAAATGTGTTACAACTATGTGAATTCGTACCAAACTGGCTCATTGAGAAAAGAGAGGCTCGGCACACACTAATAGGTGTTGTCATGGCATGGCTAGCACCTTCTGGCCTGAGGGGCATGTAAAGCGAAGTGTCCCCCTTTCCCTCCCAACATAGCTGACACACTTACACACAAGCACAGCGTGCCCCTGGGTGTTATGGCACAGGAACAGTGTAAAGATGTCAATATTCTTTTAACTCAGCTTAATTAACCCAAAATCCTATTAGTTCTTTACAAACAATGGCACTTTGCACAGAAGAGAAAACCACAAACTCATCATATTTACTGTTTTTTTTGATCTACCAGAAAAATAAAGCTCCCATAATGTTAATGTTGAAGTTCTCATTGTCTACCAGTGTTCTTTGCATAACATTTAGGTGTGAACATAAAAATATAGATGAAAAGAAGGAAAAATAAACAGCAAACAATAAAGAACATTAACCATTTTATTGATTGTGTAACTATTCACAAGGTAGTAATTAAGTTGTTTGAATGTAGATGTAATGTATTCACACTCTCCTGATTCACGCGGCACATTCATGGGGAGGCGCAGGCAGTCTGTGCAGGTCTGGAGTGCGATTTAAGCAGAGGTCTGTCCATGCTCTGGGCAAGACTTGGGCATAATGGTGGATGCAGTGTCCTGGAGCACAGGGCTAGACTCGAGCCACTGGAACTGGAGCCATTTGAACACGCAGGGCTGGATTTGGTGGGAAATTCATAGGGACAGTGTTCATGCCAACAGCTGTAAAAATAATAACCAACGTTTAATAAGGAGATTATAATACAATTATACCTTTAATTTATGGACAAGTCTCATCATTCATCTATTTTTATGATAAAATAAAACAAACCCAACTTTAAAGGCTATGTAGGACATGCAACCTGCCTACTGCTTAACTTATCGTGAATAATTTTGAAGAGTTTGGAACATTTGATGGGAGTGAGAGCATCACAGCTCTACAGAGTCACAATGATGACAGTGGCCAATAATTTCTGGACTAAAGAGGAGTCTCATTCATCTATTTTTATGATATCTTTAACAAAATATTTTGACAAATCTCCCTTAAGGTTATATAGGTTTTGGAACCCATCCCACTCCCTATTCAGAATAACTGATCCCACTTCTAAATGCCTTATTCAGTTACAACAGCAGCAATTAATAATTCTCACTAAAAGTCTCTCCCTAAGAGCTCTCTATGACTAAACTAACACGTATAGATGCTGAGGTACTTTTCACCTGAAAACACGGAGCAGAAAATCATGAACCAAATGATGACTACTATGAAGAGCGCAATGTTGGATACAGCGGTCGGCTTCTCCTCAGTCCCTTCATCGACCACTTTTATCCCTGAGAAGACAAAACAGTATGACCAAAGATTTTTTTAGACATTTAACATTTACCATATTGATAAATTCTTTGTCACTGCATTCAATGTAATACTTTACTGTTCTGCAATACCTTCTGCTCCATCGGTTTCTTCTTTTCCCATATGTATGGGGAAGGGGTTAACACCCCAAAAAACTATCCACACAAGAAATATCTATGTATACATCTGGTCAGCTATGCATTTTTAACTACATAATATGTACTTATCTCTTTCAAGTAAAGGCCATGATTGAAATATAATTTCAAACTGCTGAACTAGCAGTTATTTTTCACTCTTTAATATTAGCCCCTGCTGCCAATATACCGTCGATTATAAGACGAGCCCCCCCAAATCTTATTATTTAATTGAAGAAAAAAAGAAAAGGCCTGAATATAAGACGACCCTATAGGAAAAAAGTTTACTATAAATATTAAAATTTGTGTAAAACCTATTTTTCATATTTAATAAAAAGCTACAGTTGGAAAAAGATTTTTTTTGTTTTTCTTCTCTTACCCCCAGTTACGCACATATGCGCCCCCCGGTGCACACTTGCTGCCGCCAGACATGCCTTATACCCCCTTTATGCCACTCTGCCTCCCTGATATGCCTTATACTCACCTATATACCACTGCTTCTTACTCCCTGGTGTCTGGTGGGTGGAGGCCGCTGGAAGGTCAGTGCTCCGTCATAGAAGCCCCAGAAGTGCCAGAAGTAGCGGGGAGTGTCTGCATCCATCGAGCAGAGGTTCGCCGGCTGCCAGAGAAGAGAATTCCCCACAGCGCTGAGGGGAATTCTCCTCCCTGGCAGCCAGAGATGATATGCGCAATGCGCGTAGACAACCTCCGCTGTTGCCCGCAGTTTCGCAGGTGCTCGGGGATAGAAGCCCCGGTGGAAGTGCCGATAGCAGCTGAGATTAACAGACAGGAGGATCCAGGTCCCCTGCAGTGCTGCGGGGGATCTGGATCTTAGTCTCATAGTCAGACCTCTATTTGAAGTCTGATTATAAGACGACCTTGGTTATAAGACTTGTCTTAAAACTGAGCAAATATGGTATATTAATCTTAGCCCCTGCTCCCAATATATATACACCTTATTTGCTTGATTATAAGACGAGGTTTTTTTCAGAGCAAATGGGTCTGACTTTTTCAGAGCAAATAGGTCTGACTATGAGACGACTAAGATCCAGATCCCCCACAGCTTTGGTCTTACTATTTTGTCTTCTCAGGGATAAAAGTGGTCGATGAAGGGACTGAAGCCGACCGCTGTATCCAACATTGCGCTCTTCATAGTAGTCATCATTTGGCCCATGACTTTCTGCTCCGTGTTTTCAGGTGAAAAGTACCTCAACATCTATACGTGTTAGTTTAGTCATTGAGAGCTCTTAGGGAGAGACTTTTAGTGAGAATTATTAATTGCTGCTGTTGTAACTGAATAAGGCATTTAGAAGTGGGATCAGTTATTCTGAATAGGGAGTGGGATGGGTTCCAAAACCTATATAACCTTAAGGGAGATTTGTCAAAATATTTTGTTAAAGATATCATAAAAATAGCGGAAAGAGACTAATCTTTAGTCCAGAAATTATTGGCCACTGTCATCATTGTGACTCTTAGGGCTGTAATACACTGTGATGCTCTCACTCCCATCAAATGTTCCAAACTCTTCAAAATTACTCTTCCCTTTGACTATAAGGTAAGCAGTAGGCAGGCTGCGTGTCCGACATAGCCTTTAAAGTTGGGTTTGTTTTATTTTATTAAACGTTTCAT